>CM029015.1:205225579-205360730 GCA_016801055.1 Panax notoginseng | reverse complement strand
TTCTAACCAAATTTATAGTTGATTTATGAATATTACTCTTGGAGATTAAAACTATATGTTGATCATATTATTTTTTTTTTTCATATATAACATTTTTATAACCCTAATGATGATATTTCTCTTTTGACTTGAGTGTAAAAGATGGGTAGATTATTGGTATGATCATGACTAGGGTTCTCTTTGTCCAGTAGTGAAAAGTTGAATTGTGACTGGTATGATCATGACCATTGAATTTATAATTGAATAACTTTAGCTGAGTGCAAAGGTGAAATGATCAACATGGTTATAAATATTGGTTATATAAATTCTGAAATTGATTATATATTTCTTTGAGATATAATAATATATTTGGATGTAGTGCAAATATGAACTATTGAGGAATATCTTTGCCTGTAGTGCCAAAGATGAGTTGTTGATGAATATCTTTGGCCCGTAGTGCAAAGATGACTTGGTTGTTGAATATCTTTGGCATGTAGTGTAAAGATGAACTGTTGATGAATATCTTTGGCCCGTGGTGCAAAGATGAATTTATTAGTATGATTATGAACAGGAACTGTGATTTGGTATAACCATGATCTTTGATGTTTCAGGTAAAGACAGGTGATGAAAATTATCTTCGTCTTGGATGCGAAGAGGAATTTAGAATCACAATTATGATTATGAATTATTCATATGATTGTGGAAAGGAACTATTGATTGATGTTACAGGATAAAACATTGTTGGTGGACTTTTAAAATGGAGAAGATAATAGACTTTATAGTCTATTTGACTCTTCTAATGGATTGCTCGTTCCGCTGCAACTATGGTTGAAAGTTTTTCATCTACCATATGTTCTAAATCTCTGATTTATTACTGATGAATGCTATTGATAATTTAATTATCTTTAGTCATAATATTCTTTACTGGGCTAGTTGAGCTCACCCTTTTCCTTGTTGTTCCATTTTCTTCTCAGGAGGCGAGAATGTAGCGAGTACTAGTCGGGGTATGAATGATGGTTCAAGACAGTTGTTTTAGTAGTCCTCACTATTTTGTAAAATAGTGTATCAATAAGTATAATGAGTTCTTAGTTGAGTATGAATACTGTCTAGATGACAATATTTGTATTTAAACTCACAGTATATGTGTTGTCGTATTTTGCACGACAATTGTAATAATAAAGTTGTTGTTATTCTCTGTACCATGTATTTGACGACTCAGAATGGGTTGGATGGATTGGACCTGTTTTGGGGGCGTCACAGTTGGTATCAGAGCTATAAGTAAAGAGCCCCGAGCCTCTTGCTGGTGACTTCCTGTAGATGGGGGATGCACCGAAGCCAGACTCTCCGTAGGGGACGCCGTTCTGCGTGGCAAACTGATAGGTACCACTGTGAGGTGTTGTCCACGGTTGGGACATGAGTCACAGTTGGTATATATTTGTGCCCAAACTCATAGCATATGTGTTGTTGTATTTCGCACGACAATTGTTGTAATAAAGTTGTAGTTGTTATCTGTACCATGTATTTGGCGACTCAAAATGGGTTGGATGGAATGGACCTATTTTGGGGGCGTCACATTTGGTATCAGAGCTTAGGGATATGATCTCTGGCGGAGATCGGGGAATAGGACTTGGAGGGGAGAGACGAGTAAATCCTTCGCTAGTGTGTCCTACCTAAGCTTATTTGGTGGTCAGTCATAATATTCGGGATATTATGTGATATGTTAATTTGTTCAATTAACCTTTGTTTTGAAGCTGTATTCTTGAATGATATCTGAAATACAGGAGATGAGCAATGAAGAAATTATGATGACAGTAAAGATGGAATCTGAAATGAAAGCAAGGTATTCTCAACTCTTTGAAATACCAGGTACGTAAATTTCGAGGACGAAATTTCATAAGGAGGGAGATTGTAAGACCCCGAATTTTATGAAATAAAAGTATTCAATTTTTCTTATAATTATTATTTAGTAAATGGTTAAATTGATAAATGTTAAAGTTAAGGGTGATATATGAATTTTTTTCGAAATACACAAGTGGTTATAAATTATTCATTGTTGTCGGAGAATATTCGCTTGGTCGTGGAATATTCTTACTGTCGGAGAATATTCGTACGACGGCGCAGTCTTTTGTGGGCCCCATAACGGAAAGCGATTGGATGAAGAAAATGACAAGAGTAAGTTGTTTATAAATAACGGCGTAGTTGTTACCGTTAACACTGTTGGAATACCCGGTGGTTAAAACACAGTAATACGCGTTGTTACACAGTAGCATACGGTATTGCACCAATTATTGATTCTTACGTAAGAAGGCACTACTCAATAATTATTATAGTAATTACTGTTCAATATTTTATTTTATTGATTCAATAATTGTTGCGTTGATATTTTATATCACTGTTGTTTTAATAATTGTCACTACACAGTATTTTCTATTATCGGAGCAATAATTCATATTATCTGAATAATATTATTAGATAACATTATTGGCAATGTTTAGAAAGTTCTGTCTAAGGAGAGGTTTGGTCATCTAATTGCGCGCCAATAAAGAAAGAGATCCTTATTGGAAAGTCCCCTCTTTCCTGGGAACGGCCTGGTTGCCAGTACTGTGGTTCTGTAAATATTATTTGTGTATAATTAATTATTAATTTATATGATGAGGAAAATATTGATTTTATGTGGATATAGATGGAGAAAATTTTTAAATGTGACAATTGTTGAAAATTAATATTTTATCTTTTTCTGATAAAATAATTCATTTAAATATATTATTTTAATAATATATTAACGGTGATTTTTTACAATGAATGTGGAATATATGAGTATATGAGGAGGAAGAGTATTTTTGTTGGATTAAATGTTTAACACATGTTTTGTGTGTTGGTGGACACAATTCTTGACCGAAAATTTATTATAGACTGTAAAATCGTCCGTTTTGAGATTTTCGATCAATTTTTATTTGGAATTTGGAAAAACTTTCTTCTGCAAAGTTGTAGAGAATTGAATTTTCTATAAAAACTCGCGAAATTCGAATTTTCTGATAAAAGGGCTATTTATTATGAATTATTGAAGTTTCAAAATTTTGAAATAATTGATTTTTGGAAGTTTTAATTATTTTTGTTTAGAAAAAACGTTTTTTTTGTATTTTGTGGACATCATTAACATGTGTTATGGCTGAATTCAGATGGTCAAGGTGGGCTAAGGAAAATTTGTTAAATATATTATTATTATATTCAATTTTTTGCTTTGGTGTTCTAAGCATTTTCCTATAAATAGGGTGCTTAGGTTAGAATTAAAAATCACACCAGAAACTGAAGTTTTCTCTCTATTTCTCTCTCGATATATTGAGCGTATTCTTGTGAGTATTTTGATATCTTGAGTGTTGCTATACGGTGCAAGTTCGTTCAGCGTTATTCCAGTCAGAAGTACTGCTCTTTTGAGGTAAGGGATATTGTCGTAAGGGATAGTAAGGGATGTTATTTCTTCTTAAATGATATTATTTTCTTCAATATCATTATGCCGAAGTATTGATCTGAATTTTTTATCAAATTTTTTTCATGTCGGGGTTACTATTCATGAGTTACTATTCACGAGTTACTATTTATGAGTTACTATTCACGAGTTACTATTCATGAGTTACTATTCACGAGTTACTATTCATGAGTTACTATTCATGAGTTACTATTCATGTATTACTATTCACGAGTTACTATTCATGACAAAATTGGTTTCTTTTTCTAACCAAATTATAGTTGATTTATGAATATTACTCTTGAGATTAAAACTATATGTTGATCATATTATTTTTTTATCATATATAACATTTTTATAACCCTAATGATGATATTTCTCTTTGACTTGAGTGTAAAAGATGGGTAGATTATTGGTATGATCATGACTAGGGTTCTCTTTGTCCAGTAGTGAAAAGTTGAATTGTGACTGGTATGATCATGACCATTGAATTTATAATTGAATATCTTTAACTTAAGTGCAAAGGTGAAATGATCAACATGGTTATAATTATTGGTTATATAAATTCTGAAATGATTATATATTTCTTTGAGATAATAATATATTTGGCATGTAGTGCAAATATGAACTATTGAGGAATATCTTTGGCCTGTAGTGCAAAGATGAGTTGTTGATGAATATCTTTGGCCCGTAGTGCAAAGATGACTTGTTGTTGAATATCTTTGGCATGTAGTGTAAAGATGAACTGTTGATGAATATCTTTGGCCCGTGGTGCAAAGATGAATTTATTAGTATGATTATGAACATGAACTGTAATTTGGTATAACCATGATCTTTGATATTTCAGGTAAAGACAGGTGATGAAAATTATCTTCGTCTTGGATGCGAAAAGGAATTTAGAATCACAATTATGATTATGAATTATTCATATGATTGTGGAAAGGAACTATTGATTGATGTTACAAGATAAAACATTGTTGGTGGACTTTTAAAATGGAGAAGATAATAGACTTTATAGTCTATTTGACTCTTCTAATGGATTGCTCGTTCCGCTGCAACTATGGTTGAAAAGTTTTATCATCTACCATATGTTCTAAATCTCTGATTTATTACTGATGAATGCTATTGATAATTTAATTATCTTTAGTCATAATATTCTTTACTGGGCTAGTTGAGCTCACCCTTTTCCTTGTTGTTCCATTTTCTTCTCAGGAGGCGAGAATGTAGCGAGTACTAGTCGGGGTATGGAATGATGGTTCAAGACAGTTGTTTTAGTAGTCCTCACTATTTTGTAAAATAGTGTATCAATAAGTATAATGAGTTCTTAGTTGAGTATGAATACTGTCTAGATGACAATATTTGTATTTAAACTCACAGTATATGTGTTGTCGTATTTTGCACGACAATTGTAATAATAAAGTTGTAGTTATTCTCTGTACCATGTATTTGGCGACTCAGAATGGGTTGGATGGATTGGACCTGTTTTGGGGGCGTCACAGTTGGTATCAGAGCTATAAGTAAAGAGCCCCGAGCCTCTTGCTGGTGACTTCCTGTAGATGGGGGATGCACCGAAGCCAGACTCTCCGTAGGGGACGCCGTTCTGCGGTGGCAAACTGATAGGTACCACTGTGAGGTGCTGTCCACGGTTGGGACATGAGTCACAGTTAGTATATATTTGTGCCCAAACTCATAGCATATGTGTTGTTGTATTTCGCACGACAATTGTTGTAATAAAGTTGTAGTTGTTATCTGTACCATGTATTTGGCGACTCAAAATGGGTTGGATGGAATGGACCTATTTTGGGGGCGTCACATATAATGTTACAAATGATGTGATAAAAGTCTTCATTGGCCCGTAGTGCATTAATGGACATTTGTTGACATTATCATGACTATTAATGATAACACGAATATCCTTGGCCCGTAGTGCATGGATAATTCATGGATGTGATACTAATGAATATTATTGGCCCGTAGTGCATAGATAATTCAGTGATGTGAATTATTTATTAAGCTGAGTCTCAGCGATAAAATTGATGATAAATTTTTTAAATCATAGAAGATAGTAGATATCATGCTCCACTTGACTCTTCTAACGGAGTGCTTGTTCCGTTGCAGTTAAATTTGATGTTTATTGTATTTTATCAGCTTAACACTATTGAAGGCTAATGATAATTTATTTTGTATTATCTTAGTTATAATAATATTTCTTACTGGGCTAGTTGAGTTCACCCCTTTGCTTTCACTGTTCTCTTCATGAAATGAGAACGTAGCTGGGACTAGTCGGGGAATGGAGTGACGGTCCGAGATGGTTGTTTTAGTAGTCCTCACTATTTAGTGTAATAATAAATGTAATGAGGATTGAATTTGAGTTTGGATTTGTCTATGAGACAATATTCGTATAAAAACTCTCAGCTAATGTTGTATAATTAAGTTTGTATTTGTATTCAGTACCATATATTTGACAATTCAAGATGGGTGATGTATACCTATTTTGGGGACGTTACATATTTGGTTATGGATTATTGGACCTCCAATTCTTTACTCTTACTCTTTTTTTCACTTATGTTTTTGAGTTTTAAAATGAGTCAAATGACCACAAAAAAATTGCACCAAAAACTGTTTGTATAATTATTTTTTATTGACTTTTCTATAAATATAAAAAGAAGAAACTAAAAAAATTTCTCAATTTTCTTGTTGAATTTTTTTGTCAACAAATTCATATGAAAAACTAAATGATATAAGATCTTTTAAATTCTCCATAAAGTTTATAACCTCTCTTTTATAAATAAAATAAAAATAATAAGAGCAAAATAATAATCTAAATATTAATTTAAGTTTTTCTTTTAATTATTGTTTAATAAATTCAGTAACAAGAAGAGAAAAAATTTACAAAATTTTTATTCTTTTCCTTTTTTTAATAATAATTTAAATTTTATATTCTTCTCTTTCATAAAAAAAACTCAGAAACATAGTGTTATTTTTTTTTTATAGTAATAAGATAGATCAAGAATTGTGACTATCTAATTCTTATAGGACCCAATTGAATCGAATTAAAAACTTAATCATTTTTATTCCTTTTTTTTTTGACCTATTCACATGTTTTATGTTTTTTAATTACATACGCCATTAGCTGTAATAGTTTCCATTAATCATTAATAATCTAATCGACTAATCAGAGTCCCTTGATCAACTAATTAATTAAATTCATCATTGATAAAGAGGCAGTTCACTGTTCTTCTATTGATTTAAGACATCTTTATTGGTTGCAGAAGGGGGGACAAATCTACCTTAATTATTTAGTCGGTTTAGTAGGGTACATCTATTGTTGATTTGCCATTGTTAAAACAATTTTTTATTTATTAGTTTTACTCATATTTTTGAAACATGTATATATTTCCATTTTTATTTATTTAATAATCTAACTTTCTAAAAATATATAAATGGGTAAAAATATTTGAATATACTTTTACGATATGAATTTATAGTCCATTACATTAGAAATCATTTCCTAGAATAATTAATTAAACATGATCTTAACTCTTACTGAACTGGATATATAGGCCTCAATATTAACATTTGAAATGATGATGAATGTTGGAGATTAAGCAAGATTAATGATAGAGATAGAATTAATTACACGTTAAATCATGATTAGTATAGTGAAGAAATTATGACAGAAAGTGAGATTCATGTGCTTAATTTCCTTTTGAGAAATGATGGCATGCACTTAATTTGTAGTCCACTGAGGTGTATGCATGTCCATGGCGACAATTAATGTCTCTCGACATTCATCGCACGAATACATCATTCTTTTCTTCACTCACCATCCGCCACAATATTTTCATTAAAATCCATTTTTAATTCCTACTTATTGTTGTACATGTTTTTCTATATTATAAACTTATAATTTCATTTCAAAATATAAAGATTTAGTTTTACTTTTTAAAGATATTAATGTGGGACATTTTTAAATTTAAAATTGATGTGATTTATTTTAATTTTGTGCATTATTATTATTATTATTATTATTATTATTATTATTATTATTATTATTATTATTGTAATTAATAATACTTTCTACATATTCTATAATTTTTATATTAATTTTAAATATAAAATATCTCAAATTTACTTCAAAATATTAATAATAATAATCATATATCTTACTATTTTATAGTCGAGAATTTATATGTTTTTATCACATTATTCGTTTGAACTTTACACACAATCTTTATTTAGATTATTTAGAAAGTAGTTACCCTTTTTGTCTCCCTATTCTTTATGTAAAGATGAAGATTACTGTAATAATGACTGTGCTTAGAAAAATAATTATATAATTATCATGCAGATACTAAATTTGAAAATCGTTAAGTAATTAGATAACAATAATACGTACTCAGGTGAAAAAAAATTGAACACAAAAAGAGGATAAAAAATAATGTGTATAGTGTTTAAACCCACCCACGCATATATTATAGATGATAAATTAATTATAAAAATATGTGCAACCTACTCCATAAATTAAATATGCACATAAAAATATAGTCACATTTTTAAGTCACATAAAATGAATGAATTGTGTACAAAATAAAATTTATGAACTAGGTCTGGGTGTTACCAAAATTTTGTCCTAATTAAATATTACTCCCTCCGTCCAAATTAATTGCTCAGTTTTGACTTTTTTAAGTCAAATTGACTATTTTTAGAATTAATAATTAAGCATATATAAATATATTTCTAAAATTATAAAAATTGGGATTAGTAATAAATTGTATATACTTTCTTTTGGTTATAATCACTTCACCTATATTTTAGAAAAAATAGTAAAAATATTAGTTTTAAAAATGGTCAATTTGACTTTAAAAAGTCAAAACTGAGCAGTTAATTTGGGACGGAGGGAGTAAGATATTTGATAATAACATATTTATGGGGAGTAGTTAGTATAAAAGTTAACTTTGATCAATTAATTAATATAGTGTCGATATGCAGGCCACGAGGTGATCTCTCTACGTGTCAACACTGTATTAATTAATTGACCAATTTACTATAAAATTAATTTCATAATAACCGGGATTCATATTTATGTATAGTAAACAAGTTATAAATTTAGGATGTAGAATGTTCGAGCTTAGCTTGATTACTAAACCAGTATTAGTGAGCGGGATGAGATGTTTATGAAGTGTACTTCTATTCATTTATATAATTAATAATAAATTTTGAATGAGAGAAAGAATGTACATACATTAAGATTATGTTTGTTTGCAATGATTACACTTGGGATATGATTATTAATCCCAAGTGTTTTGTTTGTTTTTAAATTTGAGCTTGGGACTATTAGTTATGAGATTATAAAATAGCTTAAGATGAGAGATTATTTAATACCATGTTCTACCTGGTATTATAATCCCTAATATTTGAGATTAAAAATTGATAGACAAAATTAACCTCAATCTTTTTCTAAAATGACCATCATATCATGCAATTTCTATTATTATTACTGGTATCTTAAAATTTGTTAGTACGAAAACTAAATATTATTTTTTTTTGGAGGGGGAGGGGGAGGAAGAGGGGGGGGGGGAGGGGGTTGGGGGTGGGCGGCATGGGTAGGGTGGGGGTGAGGTGTATATATAATCACTTGAATATTATTTTTTTGGAGGGTGGAGGTGGAGGGTGGAGGGTGGAGGGTGGAGCGTGGGGAGTGTGAGAGGGGGGTGGGGGGTGGGGGGTGGGGGGTGGGGGGTGGGGGTGAGGGATGGACAAATAGTGGTGTATACATAATCAGTAAATATTATTTTTTTGAGGCTAGGCGCGGGGGGGCGGGGGGCGGGGGGGGGGGGCAGGGGTCAGGGGCTATGCGGAGTGGAGTTGTATACATAATCAGTAAATATTATTTTTTTAGGGGGATGGTGAGAGTGGTGGGGTGGTGGGGGAGTGGGGGTGGGATGGGTATAATATTTCTATGTGTCAACACTATATTAATTAATTGACCAACTTACTATAAAGTTAATTTCATAAAAATCGAATCCATATTTATGTATAATAAACAAGTTATATATTTAGGATGTAGAATGTTCGAGCTTAGCTTGATTACAAAACCAGTATTAGTGAGTGGGATGAAATGTTTATAAAGAGTACCTCTATTCATTTATATAATTAATAATAAATTTCGAATGAGAGAAAGAATGCACATACATTAAGTTTATATTTGTTTGCAATGATTACACTTGAGATATAACTATTAATTTTAAGTGTTTTGTTTATTTTTAAATTTGAGCTTGGGACTATTAGTTATGAGATTATAAAATAACTTAAGATGAGAGATTATTTAATATCATGTTGTACCTGCTATTATAATCCTTAATATTTGAGATTAAAAATTGATAGACAAAATTAACCTCAATCTTTTTCTAAAATAATCATCATATCATGCAATTTCTATTATTATTACTGGTACTGTGCGGAGTGGAGTTGTATACATAATCAATAAATATTATTTTTTTAGGGGGATGGTGGAGGTGGGGTGGGTGGGGCGGGGGCGGGGGTGGGGGGTGGGGGTGGGGTGGGTTTATATAATCACCAAAAATTATTGACCCAGTGTGATAAGTACTATATAGTGGTGTCAAAAGTTCAAATGGAATTGTTTTTAAGAAAGCAAGTACTATATATGTTTTATGTACATTAAAATTTTGACACGTGTGATATGGCCTTTTTCCTGAAAACTATTGCCAAGAAAATATTGCTTCTTTTTTTTTGGTATAATATTTTACAGATTATCTGTGTGTTATATATTTCTTTTGGGCCAGTCCAACAATTAAGATTGTGGCCTACAATTTACCGAGCTGAGTTACTAAATAAGATGCCTATCTTCGGGTGAGCCATTTGACCCCATTCCATTTGGGTATGTCAGTCGGACCAAACCTTTTCGTAATTTTATTAAGATTTTAAAGATTCTAAAAGAAACCCAAACAATTCAACAAAGTATAATAGTTATGGGCTACAAATATAGGGGATACCCTCTAATTTGGATATAACAAAAGATGGTGGCTTGTCAAAAAATTCCAAAAGACTGTCTTGATATCCAAACATAAAGGTTCAGCCAATGTCATCGAATCGGAAAAGATATCGGTTGGATAGGTGTTTGGTCGAACAAGTAGTCGAATCGTTATTGACCTAGTGACATCATTAATATATATAAAATATATATTATTAGTAATTAATAAAAATTTTAAAAATCTTATTTTTTATGAACTAAAACATAATAAAGATGAGTTACAATATTAAAAAAAGTAGTTAATTTTAATATTAAAAAAATTTCGATATAAAAAATTAAAAACTGGGTCAATTAACCGGGCTTACCGATTAACGAGCCAACCCGATTTTTGACCAAAACCGGGTCATTGGTCCAAATTGGACCGGAAGGCGGACCGATTCCAATTTTTACCGGTCACACCGCTGGCCCGGTCCGAATTATAAAACACTGGGTTCAGCCCAGATGCAAAGTCACATTTTTGAAACCCTAAGTATCTAATTCAATATTCAGCCCATCATGCAAACCCACAACTCAGCTTAGTTAAAAGGTCATTTCCATTCCGCACAATCCACTGAGTCATATCCTTTATATTAGAGAATAATTTTCCACGATAATTTAAAATGTCGTAGAAACTCGAGGTTCGACAAATTTATATAAATACTGATGATTATGGATATATAATCAAAATAATCAAATATTAATATATTTTATCTTATAATAATAATAATAATAATAATAATAATAATAATAATAATAATAATATTCACTCTGATCCACAGTGATAGAGTTCAATTTTGTTATTAAAAAAATTTCAAAACACAATTTAATTTCCTTGGATGAAAATCTACATAACACAATATTCTTAAATTTATAATTACTACTTCATTATAATATCATTACTATTAAATTAAAAATTACATAAGTTTAAAGGTAAATATAGAACACAAATATACTATCATTTTTCATACTTAAAACAAAAATATATCTTTAAAATTTATAACGGGATATAAAGAAAGAAATATAATAAGTGAAAGTAATTCTTACTTGGTACACATTAGTAATTGATATGAATTTACCTGCTAGTTATTAATACTCGAACAACTTTATATTAATTTAAAATTTTGTAATTAATAAAAAAGTAAAATTATATTTTCATTTTTAAAAGTGAGTAAAATTTGGGAAATGACGTAAAAAAACACTACCCTAGTAATCGGGCAGGGTGGTTCAAATTATTGACAGCAAACAACACCAAGTGCAAGTGGGTTTTTGTTTTTCCCACCAAAAATAAAACAATATAAATATGCAACTTGGATGGTAGAATCATCCATCTCTAAAGCCCTCTAAATTCTAATCATCGCGTTTCTGAGTTTGGAAATAAAGAGTTAAAAAAATATTAATATAAAAAGAACCAAATAAAAAGTATCTTAAAAGTCCATTGACATTTTTATATTGGAGGCCTGATTTGAAATCTAAATTAATCTTTAATCGTAAAAATGAGATTTTAGCTTAGTGATTAAGATTGAGGTACTATCACATTTATATTTCAGATTCGATTCTCGTTTAGATGATTTTGTTTTTATGCGAGTCTTATTTGATTTGTCAAATTATTTTTTTCTCTTGTAATGAAACTTGATTGATTATTTATATTGTAATAATAATGATGTATTTAATTATGAATTCTTTGGCTTCAAAAAATAACGTTAAAAAGCCACAATTGTGGTAGAAATCGAGAGGATGGTATTGTATTTTTGGATAAATTCATGATATAGCTGAAGATGCTCTAAGCCCTTACCATTAGGGGTTTACCCGTCTGATACAAATGCAAAGAAAAATAGACAAAAAATTGAATAGAGAAAGAAAATGAAGTACAAAACTAAAGAGACACGAGGCAACAACGGTTGGGAAGGTGATCGACAGAAAGGAGAGCACACCGCCTAACCAACATATTCTTAGGATCGTGACAAATCAAGACTTCTCCGGTGAATTTTATATCAAATTAGTTCATACTTTGTACAAATTATCAAACTTGTATAAGTAAATGCTACATCTACTATTCAAAGAATACCGGTCTAAAGAGCTTTTGTTGGGTTTAGGGTTTATGGTTTAGAGTTCAAGGTATATGTATCCAAATTACACCTAAATCACTGGATTCTATAAAAATTTGAGTTAAAAAAAATATTATAAATTTTTTGGGAGTCAAAAGAAAAAAATTAAAAAAAAAAATTAGGCCGGTCACTGGACTAGTCCCTAATTCCCGATCCCCTTAAAAATTTTGATAACTAAAGTACATTTTTATGTACTTCCTTCGTCCTCAAAATGATGAATATATATATATATATAATTATTTTTTCTCAAAAAGAGTAGATAAAATACATAAAATGACGATTAATTATGCTATTTAGTGGGATTTATTAATATAAAAAATAAAATCACTTATCACTTTATCAATTTTGTAGGATCATTAAAGATAAGTTTAAAACTTTATTTACTCTATTTCTTTTACTTTTATTTTATGTGTGAAATTTGTATTAATATCTTTTTGAGGGTGTAACTTAATTAAGGAAGTCAACATTTTTTCTCTAATTGTCGCAATATTTAAGATACGGTACTTTTCCTAAAAGTTGGTATTATGAGAACTTGTCAAGACACTAACCTTAATCTCCACCAATTATTCTAAATTTAAAAAATTAATAAATTTACAACAGAAAATAATATTTTTATATAAATATCACTATATATCTATAATAATACTTTTTACGTGAAAATATTAAAAATTATTGTGAAAATATCAAAATAATATTATAAAAGTAGTTATTGTTCTATGAAAAGTTACGATTTTATAATAAAATAATACAAAATATTATAAATCTCCAAAAAAAAAAAAAATCCGGTTCCAAAAAGAAAATAAACAAACAAACAAACAAATAATTATTGTAGGGGTCCACCCAAAAGAAAAAGTGTGTGAATTGTGATGATGAGCCCATATATGTATGAAATGAAAAATACAGAGTGAAAAAATATGGACATATATAAGAAGTGTTTGTGATAGGAGCTTCTCGGTCCGTGTTTCTTGTAACTCGACTTCACATTCTTCTCCTTCTTTAACAATAGCTCAAATTAAAAAATTGTTTGTTTATAGAAACTGAAAACTACTTATTCATAACGAGTTTCTCTTATTTGCCTTGTCTTCTTTTCTCACTTTTATCCTTTTCTTCACGTTGAGGTGGAGTGTATTTACCCGCATATTCCGTTCTTCATTTCTTCATCCATCTTGTCAAACTATTTACGTTTTCCGATTAGTTCTGTTTATTAATCGATCTTTTTGTTTCAATTTGCTCTACCCAATTATTTTCTTTTAGAAATCTAACTTTCTTAGCAAAGAAAAGTGGGTGAAAACGCTCTAGGGATAAATGGGGAGGTTGTTTGTGGTAAATCTAGAGGGGAAGATCTATACCTGCAAGCACTGCCATACCCATCTTGCTCTATGTGAAGATATCGTTTCTAAGGTATATACCCAATTCGGATAAGTCAATCTGCTATTGTTTTCTTCTAATTTTTGTGGGATTTCATATGGGTGTTATTGATTGATCTTTATGGTATTTGATGATTGTATTGTTCATTCTCTCTCTGGGGTTTTTTATTATTAGTTCCCTTGATTGGAGGGTATTTTGTGATTTTGGTTGTTAGGACTCGTCAGATTTGATTACTAAATTAAGATAATTACCAATAATTGAACTGCAAAATGATAAGTTTTTCATCATTGGGTTGGTCTTAGATTTTCTCTGGTAAAAGTCAATGATTTCCCAACCACAAAAGTAATAATTGCATTACAAGGTGATAGCTTATCTAATCATTGGGTTCTTCTTGAAATTTATCTGGCAAGAGTCTATGATGTGTTATGGAAAATTTTCTTTTCAGAAAAAATGCGGACTTGTTAAATTTAATTAAAGGATTGATCTGGGTCTTATAGTTAGTGGAAGAATAAGGTTGGGTTGCTTCATGTTAGTTGCTAAGCATTTTTGGGTTTCTATTTGCTGAATTTGGCCACCTCACATGAGTTTATATCAGTAAATGCAACCAGATTCATTGTAGTGAATTTGATGGTTTAGAAGATTGTGATTGTACCTTGTTTAAGAACAATGTAACTTTCTATATTGGCCCTTTTCCTGTAGACATGAATTAGTTAGACTGCTTCTTGTATATTTGATCGTGAGTGAGCTGAATTGGATCCAAGGTTGGATTCTAATAATATTGTCATTCCTTTATCTACTCATGCTTAATTGAAGTTTGAAATCTACCAGACAGGGTTTGTGCTGTTTATACATTACTGCTTCCTAACTTTACTCTTCTGTTATCGTTTCTAAAGCATATTGACTTGGAAAATAACTTCTTTTTGTCAAGAATGTTTTTATCTTTTTCTTTGCAGGTGTCTTTTAGTGAACTTTCCTAAGATGAATGAGCTGACATTTTAATCTCAGTTTCTGCTTCTATAATAGGAAAACAATTGTGTTTGCGCTTGCATAAGCACATAGATTAGCAACGCCCCCCAAATCCATATCTTTGCTTAGTTGTATCATGTATGCATTGATGCATCTTCACAACTTGGAATTTTTTTATTTAATAAAAGAATGGTCCCTGAAATTATCAAATTATGAAAAGACAGAGAGCCTTTTTTTAGTGAAGCTTATAGATTTTGGAATGACTGGCAGTATTGGATACTAGTTTCTTGAAATATAGCATGCTATAAACCCTTTTAACATAGTTTTGTTTTTCTGTTTTGTTCCTTTCTGGTGTCCAACATTCAAGTTGTAAGGACCAAAATTTTCTGATTATGTATTTTCCCTTTGTTATTTCATCCAGTCATTCCACTGCAAGCATGGGAAAGCTTATCTCTTCAGTAAGGTGTAAGTTTTTCTTGATTTTGGACCTCCCTTGCATCTTACCATTTCTTTTTATTTTTTGGACAACTACTTCAGACTATTTTTGCCTGAGTTTTCCTTTTTCAATGTGCCCGAACATTTGCTATGTCAGTTGCTTATCTTTTATTGTAGTCCAACATCTCCAACTGTATGCATGTTGAACCACTGAATTCATGAAACTTCTTAGGTTCAGTTTCATATGTTGCTAAAATTTTCTGTAAAAACCATATTAATGTGACTTGCTCACTATATGAGTGCACTCGTTAAACTTCCAGATCTCATCATCTGTTAAAACCATAGAAATAGTTTTTGTGTGCTGCCCTGCCCTCATGTTTTACTTGATTCGGTATGCCTTGAGGAATGATTTAATATCTAAAATGTTACAGATCCTTTTTGCTATTTACATATTGTTTACTTTCTCTGCTATGAAGCATGGCAAAGAATGTGGCACAACACATCATGAAAAGATCTGTACTCTTAAACTTATGAAATTAGTACAAACGTTTGGAGACAAGGAAGATAATATACGTATAGAGTGGTGTGTATTATGTACATCATACACCACCTTATGAATATTAATGGCTTTAAATTCATACGCTCTGTATGAATGTTATAGTAAATTATTACCTTCTCTGAAAAGATATATACACAACTAAAGCATTTGTTCATTATAAGCATGGTTCTCCATGGACTACCATTCCTTAAAGTTGAATGTATGTTTCTTTTTGTGTTGTGTTCTTCTGTTTGTATTTCTATTTCCCCCCTTTTGATATGACTTGATTTCTCAGAGAAAGTAGATTAAGCATGATTAAGTAGCATTTACTTCGTGTTTGTACTTATATCAATTTTGACTTTTCTTTGGATCTGCACTTTCCTATTCTCAAGCAAGTTGTGATCAACACAGAAGGTAAGAGTACCAAAAGCAAGTTTTAAAAGTTTCTGAAATTATCATTGTTTTTTGAATTTATGGCTTGTCTAAGAAGGGTTGACAAAGAAGCATACAAGAATGTTGTGATATATGAGAACAAAAGTGAAAGAAGATAGAAAATATAGGCTGTTAACATATCTTTATATCAATTTACTTCTTGGATATATGTCAAGTTTACAAGGTTTTGGATATATTGTGATAGCAAATTCAGTGAGAACAAAAGTGAAGAAGATAGAAAATAACAAAAATTTAAACAGTCTCATTTGAATCACCACGTTGTTGGAACCATTTTCTAGTCTTCTCTTTACTAATATACTAATATAGTAGTAAGTAGTATTGCTTTTTCTCCAATGTGAGACTAAAGAAAATAAGTTTTTTCAAACAACATACCATCTTTTCAAATTCTCAATTTTAGGTTTAATTAAATGTCAAATCTTCTTATTACCAAATAACAAGGAGAAAACATTGTAATTTTGCTCGTCTCCGACACTAGTCAAACTGTCCTATTTTGTATTTATTGTACTTTTGAAGATACGAGAATGGGAATGGGCAGAGGAGTATGATTTGTGATTGCAGGTAGCAAAACTTAGTAGGCTAGCAAACCGTAGAATAAAATTTGATCAGGTACTACCTCCGCATGGCTAGACAGCTAGTTACATGGTCTTACTAGAACCTTAACCCTTCGTTGGCATTGTATGTTCTGATTTTGATGCTTCTATATATCATGTAAATTTCCTCTATTTTGGCAGAGTGAACATCACTGTCGGGACGAAGGAAGAGAGAATGATGATAACCGGATTGCACACAGTTGCTGACATATTCTGCGTCAAATGTGGGTCAATTGTTGGTTGGACATATGTAAGATCAGGATGCAGATATTCTAAAATTATGATCTCCATGTGTTCCAATTCAACATGTTAAATCTTTTGTTAATGGAATCCTCCACTTTCAGGAGACTGCCCGTGAAAAGAGCCAAAAGTACAAGGAAGGCAAATCAGTCCTTGAGCGGTTAGTAGATAATTAGTTTTATGGGTTAAAAGCAATTTGTGTTGCTCTGAGCCTAATTTAGATTTTGCAATATAGTTGGTTAACTGTCGGGTCAACTCATATTAATTGGAACCAAATGGGTTGGTTAATTATTTGGGTTTGGTAAAGTTTGAAAACAGGTTAACTATTTTTCGACCTATATTTTATTCTAAATTCAAATCAAAAATTCTTTCCACCCATATTTACATATTCAAAAAGCTCAACCACACACCCACCCTACTCCACCCACACCTACACCCACACTCACACCCCACCCCCACCCCCCACCCACCCCCACCCCCAAACCCAAAAAAATAATATTATGTGATTATGTATACACCTCATATTCTCACTCCTCCAACCCCACCCCACCCCCACCCCCACCCCCACCCCCACCCCCCCCCACCCACACCCACACCCACACCCACACCCACACCCACACCCACTTCCACCCACACCCACACCCACACCCACACCAAAAAAAAATAATGTTATGTGATTATGTATACACCCCTTACACATCCACACCCACACCTAAAAAAAATAATATGTATACATCACTCACCTCACTCCCTACCCCCACTCACCCCACCCCACCCCACCCCACGCCACCCACCCCCCTTACCCACCCCCTACCACCTACGCACTCCAACCACCTACCCACCTACCCACCCACCAACCCCACCCCATCCACGCCACCCACCCCCACACCCAACCCACATAATCTATAATTATATGGTTCCAATCCACATAATCCATATTAAAAATGGTTAATATGGTTTTAGTTCTTAAATGGAACCATAACTATGTTTTAAAAATCAAAACAAACCCATAACCATATTTTGCATGGCCTAGCATAGTTACACTATCTTTGAGATTGGTTTTTATCTGTAATGCAGGTTTAAGATTTCAGGCCCCGACGGATCAAACTACTGGGCCAGTCATGAAGCACATGTTGGTGGAAGTGATGCAGATGATGTTTAACTTTGCCCCAAATTTCAAATTGTACATTCTTCCTTCCCCTAATGTTCTTACTAAACAAATTGA
Organism: Panax notoginseng; assembly: GCA_016801055.1. Taxonomy (NCBI): domain Eukaryota; kingdom Viridiplantae; phylum Streptophyta; class Magnoliopsida; order Apiales; family Araliaceae; genus Panax; species Panax notoginseng. The sequence continues at coordinate 205,342,332 of CM029015.1, read as the reverse complement.
TTTCTTATTTTGGGGGATTACTTCAATTGGCCCCAATGATGTGTCAGAGTCACAATTGTTAATATTCATTTGAAAGTCATTTGATCGGTTTATATATTCACGTGATTTTTGATATTTTCACATAGTTTTCTCTCACATGAGAAAAAAAATGAGTCTCACCTTCATGCATGTGAGAGATGCATGTGAGAGAGGATCATGTGAAAATATCAAATATCTTGTGGAAATAATGCTCCCCTCTATACATTTCTGCAATTCAAGATTTATGAAAGTTTCATATATGTACATGGAATAAGTAAGAATTAAGAATGAGGATCTCTTAATTATTTAATATTTATTTTAATTAATTCTCCATTAAATTGTATTAAAACTGAGATACTGTTAGTTAAACTAAAATGATAGGACAAAAAACTGAGTTAATTATTAACGTGATTCAAGGTTTTGATCCCTTCTAGGCTTTTGATCGGAGGAGACTTCCTATCCCGTTTTATATTAGTGAAACAAAATAAGAAATACAGTTTTTAATAATATTTTTGTTGGGGAAATAATTGAATTTAATAATTTTCAATAAAAAAAATGTATACTCCACTTAATTATTAAGTTATTCAATGGATTTCATTGAGATAATTGTAAAATAATAATATTCATTTATACTAAATTAATTAATAACTATATAATATTCAATTATAGTCGATCCTTCATTATAACAGTTAAAGTCTGTTCTGCCGCTTCGAGTGACTAGCGGCTAAAAATAAGAGATTTATTGAAAATTTAATTTAATATAAATAGGAGCTATTATGGTCTTTTTCCTTGTTGCTACTAGTATTAAGGTGCTGTTTGTTTATATCTGATTATTTTTTAATGAATTGTCTCTTATTCGCTAAGAAGCATAATGTTATTTATTTTTTTGTTACATCTGAATGCCTCTTAATTGGTAAGACAGAAAATAAAATTTTAATAATTAAGAGGTACCTCTTAATGAATTTTTTTTGATATAAATATATTCAACAATATTATGCATTCATTTTTATTAAATTGAATATTTAAAATTATTAAATAAAATTTTACCCTTTAAAATGGTAAAATAGTGTCATTAAGAGACAACTTACTATTTAGTTATCAAATAATTTTTTAGATTCAGACATCATAACCATTCAGATGATCTAATTTATTAAGACATCATAATCATTCAGAACTTAATTCCCAAATTTATCAAACATAACCTAAGACTTTCACTTTTACTACTTCTAGTAACGGAGCAGAAGTGTTGTAGTTCAATAGTTCCCATCAATTTTGTCCCTTAGATCAATCTATGAATGAATGGATTAGCATTTGATAAAATATTGTTCATAACAATCATTTGGATCCAGTTGTCATAGAGTTAACTTCATAATAAGTTGGTCTGTTAATCAATACAGTGCTGATACGCAGATATAAAAAATTATTATGATTTATGAATCACTTCCCACTATCTCTCTCTCTCTCTCTCTCTCTCTCTCTATATATATATATATATATATATATATATATATATATATATATATATATATATATATACTAGTAATTACTCGTGCATGAATGCACGCCGTAAATTTTTTTCTCTCTCTCCGTTTCAACAATCTGAAAATTAGAATGAATCTGAACTGTGACGCCCCCAAAATAGGTATACATCACCTATTCTGAGTCGTCAAATACATGGTACTGAATACAAAATACAAACTTAATTATAAAACATGAGCTGTGAGTTTTAATACAAATATTGTCTTCTAGACAGTATTCAAACTCGAAATAAGTCCTCATTACATTTATTTTTATACTATTTCACAGAATAGTGAGAACTACTAATGCTACAATCTGGACCGTCACTCCGTTCTCCGATTAGTCTCAGCTATATTCTCATTTCCTGAAGAGAACAATGAAAGCAAAGGGTGAACTCAACTAACCCAGTAAGAAATATTATGACTAATATAATGCAAAATAAATTATCGTTAGCTTTCAACAGTGTTAAACTGATAAAATACAATAGACATCAAGTTTAACTGCAGCGAAACAAGCAATCCATTAGAAGAGTCAAGTAGAACATGAAATCTACTATCTTCTATGATTTAAAAAAAGAATTTATCATCGATTTTATTGCTGAGACTCAGCTTAATAAATAATCTACATCATTCATCCCTGCACTACGGCCAAGGATATTCTTTAGTATCACGACCACAAATTATCCAAGCACTACGGGCCAAGGATAATCGTGTATTCATCAATGGTCATGATCATGCCAACAACTATCCATTAATGCACTACGGGCCAATGAGGACTGTATGACCCCGAATTTTATGAAATAAAAGTATTCAATTTTTCTTATAATTACTATTCAGTAAATGGTTAAATTGATAAATGTTAAAGTTAAGGGTGATTTATGATTTTTTTCAAAATACACAAGTGGTTATAAAATAATCATTGTTGTCGGGGAATATTCGTTTGGTCGTGAAATATTTTTTTCTGTCGGGGAATATTCGTACGACGGCGCAGCTATTTGTGGGCCCCATAACGAATAACTGTCGGGTGAAGAAAACGACAAATTTGAGTTTTTACAAATAACGACGTAGTTGTTACTGTTAACACTGTTGGAATACCCGGTGATTAAAATACAGTAATACGCGTTATTGCACAGTAGCACACGGTATTGCACAGTATTTTTAAAATTATTGATTCTTACGTAAGAAGGCACTACTCAATAATTGTTACAGTAATTACTGTTCAATATTTTATTTTATTGATTCAATAATTGCTACGTTGAAATTTTATATTGTTGTTGTTCAATAATTGTTGCTGCACAGTATTTCCCATTATCAGATCAATAATTCATATTATTTAAATAGTATTATTAGATAACATTATTGGCAATGTCTAGAAAGTTCTGTCTAAGGAGAGGTTTGGTCATATAATTGCGCGCCAGTAAGGAGAAATTCTTATTGGAAAGCCCCCTCTTTCCTGGGAACGGCCTGGTTGTCATAAATGTGATTCTGTAATATTATTTGTGAATAATTAATTATTGATTCATATGATAAGGAAATATTTATATTATGTGGATATAAATGAGGGATATATTTTTGTGGTTAAAAATGAAGGAGTTAATGTTAAGGTTTTTATCAGTATTTTTGTCGGAATGGAGGTATTAAAAATCAGGATTTTTGAGATATTTTACGGGGGTTATAATTTTTAATCCGACCGTTGGATCGTGGTAATTTTTGGATATGTTATACATATATAAGTTGAGTATATGTCCACAAAGTTTGAACCGTTAAAAATGAACGTATGATTTGTTATGAATTTTACGAGATGACTGGTTCAGAAATTGTTGAATTTTCGGAGTTTATCATTTTGGTGGAAAATTCTAGAATTGGTGGGCCCCACTTGTGGTTGGTGAAGAAATGTGTTGAATTATATTTCAAATGTGGTGGGTGGGAATAGTAGCAGGTAAAGCCATCAGGTTGCAGGTCAAACCTACCAAAATTTTCCTATAAATAGATGGCTAAGTTAGAATTGAAAATCACACCAAAAACATAAGCTTTCTCTCTTTCTCTCTCTATATTATGAAGCATATTTTGTGAGTTTTTAGATACTTGGTGAGTTGCTATTCATCAGTGCAAGTTTCCTTCAGCATCATATCCGATATCCAGCCAGAAGTACTGCTCTTTTGAGGTAAGGGATTGTAAGGGATAATAAGGGATTTTAAGGGTTGTTATGTTTTTCAGTTTCGTAATTTTTCTGAACTTCAAAAATTCTGGAAAAATTTGAAATGATATTTTGATGAGTTTTCTTGATTGTGTCCAAAAATGGTGATTTTTGGATGTATAGATTGAGAGTTATGAATTTTATGAGAAAATACTATTTTAAAAGTAACAGCTTATGATTCCTTGTGGTTAACTCCAAAATTGATGAAATTTTTATTGGGAGTACATGTATATGATAGAAGTATACTCTGTAAATTTCAGAATTTTTAGACAAAAGTATAATTTTTGATAAATGTCTAAATATTCGGCTATTTTGGCCATATGAAAAATAGTAAATGACTTTTAAAAATTCTGAGAAAAATATATGTTCACTATGGGACTATATTATGCTAAATTTCAGAAAAGAAATATTTTTGGAACGGATTTGGTATTTTTCATGAAAATAGTCTAGTTGTGAGAAAATGAATTAAATATGTTATGTGAAGTAAGAAAATTGAAAAAATAGGATTTTATGATTTGAGAATCCTATATGAGGTATATGCAAATTTTTTATGAGGGTTTTGATTATTGGTGATGAAATCTTATGAGTTTGGTATTTTTGAATGATTAAATGTATTATTTAGTAAGTGTAAACAATTTAAATAAATTGTTTATAAGCTTAAGAAATGTTATTCTTTCAATATCATTATACCGAAATATTGGTATGGATTTTATTGTGGAATTTCTACCTTTTTGGTGTCAGAATTACTATTCATGAGTTACTATTCACGAATTACTATTCACGAGTTACTATTCACGACAAAATTGGTTTCTTTTTCTAACCAAATTATAGTTGATTTATGAATATTACTCTTGAGATTAAATCTATATGTTGATTATATTGATTTTATTATCATATATAACATTTTTATAACCCTAATGATGATATTTCTCTTTGACTTGAGTGTAAAGATGGGTAGATTTTTGGTATGATCATGACTATGGGTTCTCTTTGGCCAGTAGTGCAAAGTTGAATTGTTGACTGGTATGATCATGACCATTGAATTTATAATTGAATATCTTTAGCTTAAGTGCAAAGGTGAAATGATCAACATGGTTATAATTATTGTTTATATAAATTCTTAAATGATTATATATTTCTTTGAGATATTAATATCTTTGGCCTGTAGTGCAAAGATGAAATATTGATGAATATCTTTGGCCTGTAGTGCAAAGATGAATTGTTGATGAATATCTTTGGCCTGTAGTGCAAAGATGATATGTTGTTGAATATCTTTGGCCAGTAGTGCAAAGATGAACAGATGTTGAGATAAACATGACCAACTGGTGATACAAATGAATATCTTTGGCCGTAGTGCAAAGATGAAGTTATTAGTATGATTATGAACAGGAAATGTGATTTGGTGTAACCATGATCTTTGATGTTTCAGGTAAAGATAGGTGATGAAAATTATCTTCGTCCTGGATGAGAAGAGGAATTTAGAACTACAGTTATGATTATGAGTTATTCATATGATTGTGGACCAGAATTGTTGATTGATGTTACAGGGATAAAACATTGTTGATGGATTTTTAACATGGAGAAGATAATAGACTTTCTAGTCTATTTGACTCTTCTAATGGATTGCTCGTTCCGCTGCAACTATGGTTGAAATTTTTATCATTTACCATATGTTCTAAATCTCTGATTTATTATTGATGAAGGCTATTGATAATTTAATTATCTTTAGTCATGATATTCTTTACTGAGCTAGTTGTGCTCACCCTTTTGCTTCACAATTCCTTTCAGGTAATAAGAGTGTAGCTGGGTCGAGCGAGGGTAATGGGGAAATAGAACGGTGGTCTCTAGCTGTGGATGTTCTCTCGAAGCAGTATAGAAAAGTTCATTTAGTAGTTATATTTGGTGAATCCAATAGGGTAAGGTGTACCCAACGTTGGAAGGGTGGTTTGCCACTATTATACAAGATGTCTAACAACATACAACCTCGTGTCATCATAAGACAGGGATGTGCTCATCCACTTGCTGAGTATATATACGAGCACTACCTATATAATCTTGGTGTTTGTTTAAAGTATAATTCTCAATTAGAGACAGTAGAGATAATGATATGTCAAGAGAAGACTCACCATTGAGAAGAATATGATAGTAATCTTCTCGTTTTTCTTTGGGGTCTATTGGGTAAACCAAGGATAATTCTGTGGCCATATGATATCTATCATAACCTAGAAACATGGCCTCCCATGTACGAAGGTTTCCTTAAGCACTTCCCAAAGATTCTAATTTCTAAAACAGTTTTTGACTATACATTTATGTAAAGTGTCATTGTGACGTGTTATCCAAGGTTGGGACATGAGTCACAGTTGCTATATATTTGTACCCAAACTCATGTCATATGTGTTGTTGTATTTTGCACGACAATTGTTGTAATAAAGTTGTAGTTGTTATCTGTACCATGTATTTGGCGACTCAGAATAGGTTGGATGGAATGGACCTATTTTGGGGGCGTTACAAGGACTTTTACCACATCATTTGTAACATTACGGTCATGATTATACCGAATAATCCCTGGTCATAATTATACCAAGTCCATCTATACACTACAGACCACAGATGTAAGACCCCAACTTATTATTAAATGAAATTAAATTTCTTCTATTTATTAATTTGAAATAGTAAGGGTTGATTTGATTAATATGGTTAGTTATGGGTAAAATGCGCAAATATTTAAAATAAGCAAGTGTTTATAAAATATTCATTTTTTCTCGGTGAATTTTCGTTTGGTCGTGAAATATTTTTGCTGTCGGGAAATATTCGTACGACGGCGCAGCTTTGTGTGGGCCCTATAACGGAAAGCGATTAGATGAAGAAAACGACAAGTATAAGTTGTTTATAAATAACGGCGTAATTGTTACCGTTAATACTGTTAGAATATCCGGTGGTTAAAATACAGTAGCACACGGTATTGCACCAATTATTAATTTTTACGTAAGAAGACACTACTCAATAATTGTTACAGTTGCAAGACCCCAACTTATTAATGAATAAAATTAAATTTTCTCTAAATATTATTGTGAATAATAAGGTATTAATTTGATATAATACTTTGGTTATAGGTGAAATGTGCAAATTTTGTAAAATAAACAAGTGGTTATAAAATATTCATTTTGTCGGGGAATATTCGTTTGGTCGTGGAATATTCTTTCTGTCGGGAAATATTCGTACGACGGCGCAGCTATTTGTGGGCCCCATAACGAAAAACGATTGGATGAAGAAAACAACAAGTATAAGTTGTTTATAAATAACGACGTAGTTGTTACCGTTAATACTGTTGGAATATCCGGTAGTTAAAATACAGTAGCACACGGTATTGCACCAATTATTGATTCTTACGTAAGAAGGCATTACTCAATAATTGTTACAGTAATTACTGTTCAATATTTTATTTTATTGAAATGATTTAAAATGTTTTAAAAATCATTTAAGGGGAATATTGGTGATTTAAAAATATTTTAAGTTATTATAAATAACTTTAATATTTTGACAAGTATTTTATTAATATTTTAATATTATTTAAATATTAATGATGATGAGATTATTCAGTAGTTAAATCATTTAAAAATGATTCCAGTGTTTGAAAATTTATTATAAAATATAATAATTACTTGAAAATTATTATAAGCTTCCGAAAAATATTATGATTAATGATATCTGAATTATCTAAAAATAATATTGAAGTTTTGAGACAGAGTTTGATTGACAATAAACTTACTTGTTTGTTTGTCGGATAGGATAATCAAGACCTAGAATTGAGACCGAAGTCCAACCAGACCGAACTAGTTAGACTTGATAAGTGTTTGTATAGTTTATAAATATTGATGTGACTACGTGATTATGTGTCTAAGAGATATAGTGACTGTAAATGACAGTGTTATGTGTTGTGATATGTTATCTATGTTCTCTTTGCTAGTTTCAGCTACACTTTTATTACCTGAAAGGGGTGGTGAAGTAAAAGTGTGAGCACAAATAACCCAGTAAAGAATATCATGACTTAAGATAATTACATTATCAATAGCCTTCATCAATAATAAATCAGAGATTTAGAATATATGGTAGATGAGAAAAGTTTTCAAACATAATAGCAGCGGAATCAACAATCCATTAGAAGTGTAAGACCCCGAATTTTATGAAATAAAAGTATTCAATTTTTCTTATAATTACTATTCAGTAAATGATTAAATTGATAAAAGTTAAAGTTAAAGGTGATATATGAAATTTTTTTCAAAATACGCAAGTGGTTATAAAATATTTATTGTTGTCGGGGAATATTAGTTTGGTCGTGGAATATTCTTTTTATCGAAAATATCTGTACGACGGCGCAGTCATTTGTGGGCCCCATAACAGAATAATTGTCGGATGAAGATAACGACAAAATTGAGTTTTTATAATTAACGGTGTAGTTATTACCGTTAACACTGTTAGAATACCCGGTAGTTAAAATACAGTAATACGCGTTATTGCACAGTAGCACACGGTATTGCACAGTATTTTTGAATTATTGATTCTTACGTAAGAAGGCACTACTCAATAATTGTTACAGTAATTACTGTTTAATATTTTATTTTATTAATTCAATAATTGCTGCGTTGATTTTTTTATATTATTGTCGCTCAATAATTGTCACTGCACGTCATCTCCATTATCAGATCAATAATTCATATTATTTAAAATAATATTATTAGATATCATTATTGGCAATGTCTAAAAAGTTCTGTCTAAGGAGAGGTTTGGTCATCTAATTGCGCGCCAATAAGGAGAAATCCTTATTGGAAAGCCTCCTCTTTCTTGGGAACGGTTAGTCACAAGCCTAATAAAATTATGAAACAGTGTGACATAATAATTATACTGAGAACTTAAAATATGTGTGACATATTTTATACATCATTTACTAATTGATTTTGGTGAATAATAATAGAGTGAGGTGAACTCGAATTTGAAAGCGTCAAAAATACACCGTATTAAAATGAGGAGAACATAAATATTCTCGTGTTCCTTTGGGGACTTGAAATATTTGTTGTTGTACTTTATATGGCATTGTAATAATTTGGGTATGAATATTATCGTATTATATACGTTACAATATTTGTATTGAAACTCAAAGTATATGTGTCGTCGTATTTTACACGATAATTATATAAATGAAGTTGTCAGTAGTGTTGTATATGGCGACTCAAGATGGGTTATGTATACCTATTTTGGGGCATCACACCAACAGTGACAGTTAGTGTCGCTAAAGGCTTCAGCGACGGTTTTAATAAAATTAATTATATTAATTTCTGAAAAATCATTAAAAATAAAAATTAATTTCTAAAAATTCCTAAATTAGTTTTAAAAATTATTATAAGTAATGAAAATTAACTTTTGATAATTTGACATATTTTTCATTAATATTTATATTTATTTGAATATTAATGATATTTAATTTATTTAATAATTATAATAAATAAATTAGTGAAAAATTATTTTAATATTATAAAAATCATTTTAAATGAGAATAAAGTGTTTAAAAATATTTTAAATTATAAAATATGACTTTTAATATTTTGAGGTAAATTTTATTAATAATTTAATATTAATGATATTAGATTTATTTAATAATTATATTAAATAAATGATTGAAAAATGGTTTTATTGATTTAGAAATCATTTAAAAATGATATAAGTGATTTAAAAATATTTGAAGTTATAATTAATGACCTTTAATATTTTGATAGAAAATATTTCGACAATAATTCCGTTGTGGGGTCCACCAATGATTGTACCGTTGTACGAATATTTCTTGTTAAAACGAATATTCCCCGACCAATCGAATATTATATAACAACTTGCGTACTTTACAAAATTTATAAATATTACCCATAACTATAACATTATATCAAATTAACTCTATAATATTCAAAAATAATATTTATAAAAAATTCATTTTTATTTATAAAAGTTGGGGTCTTACATAAACTAGTAAGTAGATTCATAGTATATGGCAACTTCAATTAGTAATATTACATTATAAATATTGTTTTACGCATTAGAAATTTTTTTATAATATAATGTATAAAATTATATTAAATTCAAAATATGAATAATTATTAGTTAAATGAGTAAAAGAAATATTTTTATAATTTAGGAAACTTCTATGTTGTCACACATTGCATCCATAAGCTTAAAATTGTGTCAATTTGATTTTGATTGACTTCTCAGTTTTTTATTTCAATTTGATTTAATTTTATTGTGTTTTTAATTAATCTTTCAATGAGTCTACTAATAAAAAAATATTATCGTGGAAGAGAAGGGATTAAAATCAATGAGAGAGAGGAGAAGAGAAATAGAAAAAAAAAATTAAAATAAAAAAGAGAGGGAGGGAGAATTTTTTGTTTAAATAATTAGGTAATGGGTCCGTCCATAAATAGAGAAAGATGATAGTAGTATTTTACTGTATCGACCACATATTAAATTTTAAAATTGACATGACTCATAAAATTTTAAAATAAAATAAAATTTATAATTAATAAAATTTATTATATATTATACAATTATAATAACTATATCAATTAAAATTAAATAATTTATATTAATTTAAAATTTAATTTACCATTGTTTAATTTTAAATTTTAAATTATATTTTTAATTTTAGACCGGTGGGAGTTATTCTTAAGCATGTCACGTTGGATAATAAAAAATTCTAAATCACGAGAAAATGGAAAATTAGGAAGTTGAAGAATGAGGAGCAAAGTACGTGAGATATTTGTTTTCTCTTTCATTTAGACGTCCAACATTTTTTCAAACAAATAAGTTTAGGGGAATAATATTTTTACATATATTTTTAATTTATTTTTATACGAAGGTGTGATCTAATATATACTCATACGAAAGAAAATAATGTAAAAATATAAAAAATACATATAAAAATATCAGTTCTCATAAGTTTATAGTTGTGTACGTAAATAGTAGGAATATGTCAGAAAAAATAAAAAAAATAAATATCACTTCTTCCATTTTAAAATTAGAGATGCATTTTATTAAACAATAATTTTTAAGAATAATTTTATATTTTTAAATATAGATTAGTATTTTTTAGCAATTCAGTTAGGGTGGTCTGATATTAAAAAAAAGTAATGATATATTAAGAACAACATGTCATTTTATAATTTTAAAATAAAAATATATATTTAATTTTAAAACTAAAAAAAATTAATCTCTAATTTTAAAACAAAGAGTGTACGTCTTTGTTTTCATTTTTTAGTTGTATAAATATGAGGGATATTTTTTTCAATATATATATATATATATATATATATATATATATATTGAAATACTTTTATAATTATATTCAATTACATGCATTTTAACATGTTTCATAATTGTAAGTCTTGCTATGTAATTCGATATATTTAAAAAATTGATATTTTTACATAAAAAGTATTGTCATAGATGTATAGCGACCCTATAAATCTATAGTGACGGTTTTCATATGGAAATATCAAAAAGTCATGTGAAAATATCAGTTACCTATATTTAAGGAATTTATATTTCTACAAGTAAAATTTGATATTTTCACAAGCTTCCACTCACATAAGTGTGGGGTCCATTTACTATTCATTGAGATAGACTTTGTAAAATTATAATTTTTACTCGTAGAAATATTAATTCTCTATATTTATGTCGAATTATAATTCCAAAATATATTAATACATGAAATTGATAAAAAAATTATAGGAGGATATTATTTATTACATATCTTTTTAAAATAATTATCATTAATAAAAATTAAAAAATCGAGATAAACTTTGATAATATATATCAATTTTTTAATTGTAATTCAAAAAGATATTGCCACGGGTTAAAAGTTCAGCTAAAAAACATGCCGACTAGAATATCTGACTATGGATATAGCACGTAAATAAACTAAAGTGCAAGGGTCATTCGCTCATGTGTCTAATCGCCGTGTTAGTCGGCTGATTTATGTCGGCTTCCATCATTTTCTTTCTAATTTCATTAACTTTTAAAATATGATATGAAATGTTTATTAATTACTATCCTCCACGCACACGCGTATGAAAAAAACGTTCAAAAGTAGTGTCGGAAGTTATATTTAATTTTAATTGAATTAATAATTGTTTTATAAATTAATTAAACAAATTATTTAAAAATAAAATAAAATTTGACTCAATTACACTAAAAAACAATTACATAAAGCTAGAGGTTTTACAATAAGGGATAATTTTATAATCTCATAAGCTTTAAAGTTTTATTACAAATAAATTTTTAATGCGTGATATTGAATAAGAAATTGATATTTTGTAATATTCACTATTGATACATTTAATTAATGCAATGATTTCACATTTTTTGAGACAAAAGAATAAAATAAAATTCTAACATTAACATTATTCACTATTAATAGTTATATAATTTCTATGTTATAAATTATAAAATTACAATTAATTTTTGAATGTCAATTTAAAATATTTTTAAATTTAAAAATGAAATATTTCATTAAAATTATGAAACAATAAATCTTTTAATGATTAATATTTTTAAATAGTTTATAATATTTATTATTATATTGACTAAAATAAAAAAATACATCTCAATTTTAAATTTTAAAATATTTTAAGTTAATTTTAAAAAATAAATAACAATCTTATAATTTAGAATGATGGTAATAATGCATTACTTTTTAATAGTGAATACTTCCTTTTCCTCGCATGACCCATGTTACTATTAGTAATGGTTTCCTACACAATACAATTATGCCATGTTTGAATTGAAAAAATAAATAAAATGAGTGAATAAAGTAAAGATTGAAATAAAATAGAGAGTAAAATAATTTATTTTATTTTTAATTGAATTGAGTCATCCAATTGTTGAGAAAAGTACGCTTAAAATAATCTCTATCTCAGGAATTATTTTTTCGTCTTTGTGCAATTAAATATGAAATTAACAAAACTAATTATGAGAACAAAAATAACAAATAAACATTCATAACCAAGACACTAAATTTATGTGGAAAATCCTCTAAATTAAGAGGTAAAAATCACGGGTCAAACTCTAAATCTCTACTATCACTAATAATGGGCTTACAATAATCCTCCCAAATTTTATGCCCTAAAACTTGAGATTATACAATAAATTAAGATAATACAAATTTACCTTTAATTAGGTTGAGAAACATAATTAACTTCACCACTCAAAAAATACCTCAAGCAATAAAGTATTCAAGCTTTAAATTGAATGAATATGACGGTGAATACCGAACAACAAACTATAATTCTCTCAATTTATTCTTTTGGTATCTTTTTCCTACCAAGCTTATCTCATGTTTCAAATAAGACTCCCTCATAGCATTATTTATAGTACTATTCCTAATTCATTCCTATTATGGATTAGAAACAATTTATTCTTTTAATCAAATTAGGGATCACATCTCCTTGTCTTGGTCACCAACAAATCTAACAAGTAAATCATTTTTCAACTTGGATTCAACTTTTACTAATTAGTAAGCTCCCATTAATTTAATTCCAACTTGAATTCCTTTCATGGGTGAGGACCCATACTCAACAATCTCCCCCTCCGAACCCATGAGAAGAGGGATCACCAACTACAACTCCTTACTCGGAGTTAATTCTAACGAAATCTTGGCTCAACTCAAACTTCTTGGAATTTTTAATTATCTTTATGTTCGACTTTGTATCATCGGTATGGGTCTTCTCAATGGGAGGATATAACTCAAACTTGACAGATTTTTGCTTGTCAAATTCATTCACAACCGCTGTGACGCCCCCAGAATAGGTATACAACACCCATTCTGAGTCGCCAAATACATGGTACAGAAAGCAAACTACAACTTCAATAATACAATTGTCGTGCAAAATACGACAACACATACTGTGAGTTTAAATACAAATATTGTCTTCTAGACAATATCCACACCCAAATAAATCCTCATTACAATTATTCAAACACTATTTTACAGAAATAGTGAGGACTGCTAATACATCTTTCTAGAACCATCACTCCATACCCCGACTAGATCCTGCTATGTTCTCACCTCCTAAGAAGAAAAATGGAACAAAAAGGAAAAGGGTGAGCTCAACTAGCCCAGTAAAGAATATTATGACTAAGATAATATACAACAAATTATCGTTAGTCTTCAACAGGGAAAAATCTGATAAAATATAATCGACAACAAGTTTTAGATCAACAACTGCAGCGGAAACAGCAAACCATTAGAAGAGTCAAGTAGAGAAAGAATTCTACTATCTTCTAAGATTTAAAAGTCCATCATCAATATTTTATCCCTGTAACATCAATTAATAATCATCTTTAACCAAATATTCATCTTTGCACTACAGGCCAAAGATATTCATTTGTATCATCAGTCGGTCATGTTCATCTCAACACCTGTTCATCTTTGCACTACAGGCCAAAGATATTCATCAAGTAATTATACATCTTTGCACTACAGACCAAAGATATTCAGTAATTTCATCATTTAGGACTGAGGATGATGAAAAATATCTTAAAGAGAACGAATCCAATGAGACAGAAGGACAAATAGTAGGGATTCGTATAACAGTTTATCCAAGATCAATAATACTTCATAATAATCAATTGTGAAGCAGAATTCAAAAATAAAGATCAAAACATGGATACAATCAAAGATAGTAACCATAATAGACATCTTGGACAAAAAGGGAAAATTTTATTTTTCGGTGAATAGTGCCGTATTCGTGAATAGTGCCGTATACGTGAATAGTGCCGTATACGTGAATAGTAACCCCCGACACAAAAGGTTCTAAATTTGATAAAAACTCATATCAATATTTCAGCATAATGATATTGAAGAAAATAATATCATTAAGAAGAAAATAATATCCCTTACCTCAAAATATCAGTACTTCTGGTCGGAATACCGGTATAAGGCTGAAAGAAACTTGCTCTGATGAATAGAAACTCTCAAAGTATCTAAATACTCACAAAATACACTCAATAATCTAGAGAGAGAAAGAGAGAAAACTTGTTTCTGGTGTGATTTTCAATTCTAACTTAGCCCTCTATTTATAGGAAAATTTTGGTAGGTTTAACCTGCAACCTGATGGCTTTACCTGCTACTATTCCCACCCACCACATTTGAAATATAATTCAGCACATTTCTTCACCAACCACAAGTGGGGCCCACCAATTCTAGAATTTTCCACCAAAATGATAAACTCCGAAAATTCAACAATTTCTGAACCAGTCATCTTGTAAAATTCGTAATAAATCATACGTTCATTTTTAACGGTTCAAAATTTGTGGACATATACTCAACTTATATATGTATAACATATCCAAAAATTACCACGATCCAACGGTCGGATTAAAAATTATAACCCCCGCAAACTATCTCAAAAACCCTGATTTTTAATACCTCCATTCCGACAAAAATACTGATAAAAATCTCAACATTAACTCCTTCATTTTTAACCACAAAAATATATCCCTCATTTATATCCACATAAAATAAATATTTCCTTATCATATGAATCAATAATTAATTATTCACAAATAATATTACAGAATCACATTTATGACAACCAGGCCGTTCCCAGGAAAGAGGGGGCTTTCCAATAAGGATTTCTCCTTACTGGCGCGCAATTAGATGACCAAACCTCTCCTTAGACAGAACTTTCTAGATATTGCCAATAATGTTAACTAATAATATTATTCAAATAATATGAATTATTGATCTGATAAATGAAAATACTGTGCAGCAACAATTATTGAAACAACAATAATATAAAATATCAACGCAGCAATTATTGAATCAATAAAATAAAATATTGAATAATACTACTGTAACAATTATTGAGTAGTGCCTTCTTACGTAAGAATCAATAGTTGGTGCAATACCGTGTGCTACTGTATTTTAACCACCGGGTATTCCAACAGTATTAACGGTAACAACTACGCCGTTATTTATAAACAACTTATACTTGTCGTTTTCTTCATCCAATCGCTTTCCGTTATGGGGCCCACACAAGGCTGCGTCGTCGTACGAATATTCCCCGACAGCAAGAATATTCCACGACCAACCGAATATTCACCGACCAAAAATAAATATTTTATAACCACTTGCTTATTTTGCAAAATTTGCACATTTCACCCATAACCAAAGTATTATATCAAATTAACCCCTTATTATTCACAATAATATTTAGAGAAAATTTGATTTTATTCATTAATAAGTTGGGGTCTTACAACCTCCCCTCCTTATGAAATTTCGTCCTCGAAATTGACGTACGTACCTGATATTTCAAAAAGGTGAGGATACCTCGCTTTCATTTCTGATTCCAACTCCCAGGTCATTTCTTCAATAGCATGGTTTCTCCACAAAACCTTAACTTGTGGTATAACCTTCGTGCGTAGGACATGCTCTTTCCTATCCAAGATCTTAACAGGTACCTCCTCGTACGTTAAATCTTCAGCTATCTCGTCTGGTTCTAACTCAATAATGTGGTTCGGGTCTTTAACATATTTACGAAGCATAGATATGTGAAAAACATTATGAACACGAGACATGCTTGGAGGTAATGCGAGTCTATATGTCATATTTCCTATTCGCTCAAGAATCTCAAATGGACCAACAAATCTTGGATTGAGCTTTCCTCTCTTCCCAAATCTTGTAACTCCCTTCCATGGTGCAACACGTAACAATACATGATCCCCAATATTAAATTCCACGTCCTTCCGATGAAGATCCGCATAACTCTTTTGTCGATCCTGTGCCGTTTGTATACGTTGTCGAATCGTTTGGATCTTCTCTGTAGTAATGCGTACCAATTCTGGTCCCAACAATGTTGCTTCACCCACCTCGTCCCAGCATACTGGAGAACGATATTTTCTTCCATACAATGCCTCAAATGGAGCCATACCTATGCTCGCCTGATAACTGTTGTTGTAGGAGAATTCCACCAATGGTAGGTACTTATCCCAACTCCCTTTGAGATCTAAGACATAAAGTCTTAATAGATCTTCAAGAGTTTGAATAGTCCTCTCTGATTGTCCGTCCGTTTGAGGATGGTATGCTGAACTGAATCGTAAATCCGTGCCCATAGCTTTCTGCAAGCTAACCCAAAATCGTGAAGTGAATCTTGGGTTACGATCCGAAACTATGGATACTGGCATGCCATGCAATCTCACAATCTCGTTCACGTACATACTAGCAAGACGTTCAAGGGAATAAGTCTCACGTATCGGCAAGAAATGAGCGGACTTGGTTAATCTATCAACAATAACCCAAATCGCATCTATGCCTTGAGAAACCTTGGGAAGACCTGTAACAAAATCCATAGTAATGTGTTCCCACTTCCATTTCGGAATCTCAAGTGGTTGCAATGGACCCTTTGGTACTTGATGCTCCGCTTTTACACGTTGACAAGTTAAACATCTCGAGATAAACTCCGCAATCTCTCTTTTCATATTGCTCCACCAAAATGTATGTCGAAGATCGTGATACATTTTGGTACTCCCAGGTTGGATTGCAAACGGTGTGTTGTGTGCCTCCATCATTATTCTATGCTTCAAGTCAAAATCGTTAGGAACACAAAGTCTGGAGTTGACTCGAAGTATTCCTTCTTCATCGATTCTTGCTTCTGGAATAGCACCTTCTTGCACTTTCTTCTTCATACGCATCAGCTCTATATCCGTAGCTTGAGCAGCTTTAACTTTATCGATTAAAGTCGGTTCTACTCGTATATTTGATATCATCATATGGGTACTTGGAGCCTTCATCTCTATCTCCATCCTTTGCAAGTCATACAAAATGGGCCTTTGTGTTAAAAACATTGCACTCGTACCCGCATATGATCTTCTACTCAATGCATCAGCTACTACGTTTGCTTTTCCAGGATGGTATTGGATGGTATGATCGTAATCTTTCAACAGCTCAAGCCAACGTCGTTGCCGCATGTTGAGTTCCTTTTGGGTGAAGAAATATTTGAGGCTTTTATGATCTGTATAGATCTCCAATTTCTCCCCATACAGGTAGTGTCTCCAGATCTTCAACGCAAAAACGACTGCTGCCAACTCCAAATCATGAGTAGGATAATTCCTCTCATATTCTTTGAGTTGTCGTGAGACATAGGCTATGACTTTCCCATGTTGCATGAGAACACATCCTAACCCTTTGCCTGAAGCATCGCTGTAGATAACAAATCCATCCGAACCAGATGGTATTGTCAAAACAGGTGCCGAAATGAGTCTCCTCTTGAGTTCTTGGAAACTCTTCTCGCATTCCTCACTCCATACGAATTTTGTATCTTTCCGAGTCAGCTGAGTTAACGGAGTAGCGATTCGAGAAAATCCTTCCACAAATCTCCGATAATAACCAGCTAAGCCCAGAAAGCTACGTACTTCGGTTACCGACTTCGGTTGCTCCCAACTTTGTATGGCTTCTGTAACGACCCCAAAATAGGTCCATTCCATCCAACCTATTCTGAGTCGCCAAATACATGGTACAGAAAATAACTACAACTTTATTACAACAATTGTCGTGCAAAATAAAACAACACATATGCTGTGAGTTTGGATACAAATATATACCAAATGTGACTCATGTTCCAATTGTGGACATCACCTCACAATGACACCTTACATAAAGGTATAGTCAAAAACTGTTTTGAAAATTAGAATCTTTGGGAAGTGCTTAAGGAAACCTTCGTACATGGGAGGCCATGCTTCTAGGTTGTGATAGATATCATATGGCCACAGAATTATCCTTGGTTTACCCAATAGACCCCAAAGAAAAACGAGAAGATTACTATCATATTCTTCCCAATGGTGAGTCTTCTCTTGACTTATCATTATCTCCACTGTCTCTAATTGAGAATTATACTTCAAACAAACACCAAGATTATATAGGTAGTGCTCGTATATATACTCAGCAAGTGGATGAGCACATCCCTGTCTTATGATGACACGAGGTTGTATGTCGTTAGACATCTTGTATGATAGTGGCAAACCACCCTTCCAACGTTGGGTACACCTTACCCTATTGGATTCACCAAATATAACTACTAAATGAACTTTTCTATACTGCTTCGGGAGAACATCCACAGCTAGAGACCACCGTTCTATTTTCCCGTTACCCTCGCTCGACCCAGCTACACTCTCATTACCTGAAAGGAATTGTGAAGCAAAAGGGTGAGAACAACTAGCTTAGTAAAGAATATCATGACTAAAGATAATTAAATTATCAATAGCCTTCATCAATAATAAATCAGAGATTTAGAACATATGGTAAATGATAAAAATTCAACCATAGTTGCAGCGGAACGAGCAATCCATTAGAAGAGTCAAATAGACTATAAAGTCTATTATCTTCTCCATGTTAAAAATCCATCAACAATGTTTTATCCCTGTAACATCAATCAACAATTCTGGTCCACAATCATATGAATAACTCATAATCATAACTGTAGTTCTAAATTCCTCTTCTCATCCAGAACAAAGATAATTTTCATCACCTGAAACATCAAACATCATGGTTATACCAAATCACAGTTCCTGTTCATAATCATACTAATAACTTCATCTTTGCACTACGGGCCAAAGATATTCATCAACAAGTCATCTTTGCACTACAGGCCAAAGATATTCGTCAACAGTTCATCTTTACATTACTGGCCAAAGATATTCAACAACAGGTCATCTTTGCACTACGGGCCAAAGATATTCATCAACAGACCATCTTTGCACTACAGGCCAAAGATATTCATCTACAATTCATCTTTGCACTACAGGCCAAAGATATTCCTCAACAATTCATATTTGTACTACATGCCAAATATATTAATATCTCAAAGAAATATATAATCAATTCAGAATTATATAAACAATAATTATAACCATGTTGATCAATTCACCTTTGCACTTAAGCTAAATATATTCAATTATAAATTCAATGGTCATGATCATACTAGTCAACAATTCATCTTTGCACTACTGGCCAAAGAGAACCCATAGTCATGATCATACCAATAATTTACCCATCTTTACACTCAAGCGAAAGAGAATTTCAACATCAAGGTTATAAAAAATGTCATATATAATAGTAACTCATAAATAGTAACTCGTGAATAGTAAACCCGACACAAAAAGATAGAAATTCTACAATAAAATCCATACCAATATTTCGGTATAATGATATTGAAAGAATAACATTTCTTAAGCTTATAAACAATTTATTTAAATTGTTTACACTTACTAAATAATGCATTTAATCATCTTAAAATGCCAAACTCATAATATTTCATCACCAATAACCAAAACCCTCATCAAAAATCTGCATATACCTCATATAGGATTCTCAAGCCATAAAATCCTATTTTCCAATTTTCTTTCCTCACAAAACATATTTAATTCATTTACTCATAACTAGATCATTTTCATAAAAAAATACCAAATCAGTTCCAAAAATATTTATTTTCTGAGATTTAGCATAATATAGTCCCATAGTGAACATATATTTTTCTCAGAATTTTTAAAAGTCATTTACTATTTTTCATATGGCCAAAATAGCCGAATATTTAGACATTTATCAAAAATTGTACTTTTGTCCAAAAATTCTGAAATTAACAGAGTATACTTCCATCATATACATGTACTCCCAATAAAAATTTTATCAATTTTGGAGTTAACCACAAGAAATTATAAGCAGTTACTTTTAAAATAGTCTTTTCTCATAAAATTTATAACTCTCAATCTATACATCCAAAAATCACCATTTTTGGACACAATCAATAAAACTCATCAAAATATCATTTCAAAATTTTCCAGAATTTTTGAAAATCAGAAAAATTACGAAACTGAAAATCATAACAACCCTTAAAATCCCTTAATATCCCTTACTATCCCTTACTATCCCTTACCTCAAAAGAGCAGTACTTCTGATCGGTATAAGGCTGAAAGAAACTTGCACTGATGAATAGAAACTCACAGAGTATCTATATACTCACAAAATACACTCAATAATCTAGAGAGAGAAAGAGAGAAAACTTATGTTTCTGGTGTGATTTTCAATTCTAACTTAGCCCTCTATTTATAGGAAAATTTTGGTAGGTTTGACCTGCAACCTGATGGCTTTACCTGCTACTATTCCCACCCACCACATTTGAAATATAATTCAGCACATTTCTTCACCAACCACAAGTGGGGCCCACCAATTCTAGAATTTTCCACCAAAAATGATTTATAACCTGATTTCCGAATCAGCCACCTCTTAAAATTCATAACAAATCATACGTTCATTTTTAACGGTTCAAAATTTATGGACATATACTCAACTTATATATGTATAACATATCCAAAAATTACCACGATCCAACGGTCGGATTAAAAATTATAACCCCCGCAAACTATCTCAAAAACCCTGATTTTTAATACCTCCATTCCGACAAAAATACTGACAAAAACCTCAACATTAACTCCTTCATTTTTAACCACAAAAATATTTCCCTCATTTATATCCACATAAAATAAATATTTCCTTATCATATGAATCAATAATTAATTATTCACAAATAATATTACAGAATCACATTTATGACAACCAGGCCGTTCCCAGGAAAGAGGGGGCTTTCCAATAAGGATTTCTCCTTACTAGCGCGCAATTAGATGACCAAACCTCTCCTTAGACAGAACTTTCTAGACATTGCCAATAATGCTATCTAATAATATTAATCAAATAATATGAATTATTGATCTGATAATAGAAAATACTGTGCAGCAACAATTATTGAACAACAATAATACAAAATTTCAGCGTAGCAATTATTGAATCAATAAAATAAAATATTGAACAGTAATTACTGTAACAATTATTGAGTAGTGCCTTCTTACGCAAGAATCAATAATTTCAAAAATACTATGCAATACCGTGTGCTACTGTGCAATAACGCGTATTACTATATTTTAACCACCGGGTATTTCAACAGTGTTAACGGTAACAACTACGCCGTTATTTGTAAAAACTCAAATTTGTCGTTTTCCTTCACCCGACAATTATTCGTTATGGGGCCCACAAATAGCTGCGCCGTCGTACGAATATTCCCCGACAGAAAGAATATTCCACGACCAAACGAATATTCCCCGACAACAATAATTATTTTATAACCACTTGTTTATTTTGAACAATTTTCACATTTCACCCATAACTTTAATTTTTTTATCAATTTAACCATTTACTAAATTGTAATTATAAGAAAAATTGAATACTTTTATTTCATAAAATTCGGGGTCTTACAATCTCCCCTCCTTATGAAATTTCGTCCCCGAAATTTACGTACCTGGTATTTCAAAGAGTTGAGAATACCTTGCTTTCATTTCAGATTCCATCTTCCCTGTCATCATGATTTCTCCATTGCTCATCTCCTGTATTTCAGATATCATTCTAGAATACAGCTTCAAAACAAGGGTTAATTGAACAAATTAACATATCACATAATATCCCGATATTATGACTAACCAACAAATAAGCTTAGGTAGGACACACTAGCGAAGGATTTACTCATCTCTCCCCTCCTAGTTATATTCCCCGATCTCCGCCAGAGATCATATCCCTAAGCTCTGATACCAAATGTAACGACCCCAAAATAGGTCCATTCCATCCAACCTATTCTGAGTCGCCAAATACATGGTACAGAAAATAACTACAACTTTATTACAACAATTGTCGTGCAAAATACAACAACACATATGCTGTGAGTTTGGATACAAATATATACCAAATGTGACTCATGTTCCAATCGTGGACATCACCTCACAATGACACCTTACATAAAGGTATAGTCAAAAACTGTTTTGAAAATTAGAATCTTTGGGAAGTGCTTAAGGAAACCTTCGTACATGGGAGGCCATGCTTCTAGGTTGTGATAGATATCATATGGCCACAGAATTATCCTTGGTTTACCCAATAGACCCCAAAGAAAAACGAGAAGATTACTATCATATTCTTCCCAATGGTGAGTCTTCTCTTGACTTATCATTATCTCCACTGTCTCTAATTGAGAATTATACTTCAAACAAACACCAAGATTATATAGGTAGTGCTCGTATATATACTCAGCAAGTGGATGAGCACATCCCTGTCTTATGATGACACGAGGTTGTATGTCGTTAGACATCTTGTATGATAGTGGCAAACCACCCTTCCAACGTTGGGTACACCTTACCCTATTGGATTCACCAAATATAACTACTAAATGAACTTTTCTATACTGCTTCGGGAGAACATCCACAGCTAGAGACTACCGTTCTATTTTCCCGTTACCCTGGCTCGACCCAGCTACACTCTCATTACCTGAAAGGAATTGTGAAGCAAAAGGGTGAGAACAACTAGCTCAGTAAAGAATATCATGACTAAAGATAATTAAATTATCAATAGCCTTCATCAATAATAAATCAGAGATTTAGAACATATGGTAAATGATAAAAATTCAACCATAGTTGCAGCGGAACGAGCAATCCATTAGAAGAGTCAAATAGACTATAAAGTCTATTATCTTCTCCATGTTAAAAATCCATCAACAATGTTTTATCCATGTAACATCAATCAACAATTCTGGTCCACAATCATATGAATAACTCATAATCATAACTGTAGTTCTAAATTCCTCTTCTCATCCAGAACAAAGATAATTTTCATCACCTGAAACATCAAACATCATGGTTATACCAAATCACAGTTCCTGTTCATAATCATACTAATAACTTCATCTTTGCACTACGGGCCAAAGATATTCATCAACAAGTCATCTTTGCACTACATGCCAAAGATATTCGTCAACAGTTCATCTTTGCATTACTGGCCAAAGATATTCAACAACAGGTCATCTTTGCACTACGGGCCAAAGATATTCATCAACAGACCATCTTTGCACTACAGGCCAAAGATATTCATCTACAATTCATCTTTGCACTACAGGCCAAAGATATTCCTCAACAATTCATATTTGTACTACATGCCAAATATATTAATATCTCAAAGAAATATATAATCAATTCAGAATTATATAAACAATAATTATAACCATATTGATCAATTCACCTTTGCACTTAAGCTAAATATATTCAATTATAAATTCAATGGTCATGATCATACTAGTCAACAATTCATCTTTGCACTACTGGCCAAAGAGAACCCATAGTCATGATCATACCAATAATTTACCCATCTTTACACTCAAGCGAAAGAGAATTTCAACATCAAGGTTATAAAAAATGTCATATATAATAGTAACTCATAAATAGTAACTCGTGAATAGTAAACTCGACACAAAAAGATAGAAATTCTACAATAAAATCCATACCAATATTTCGGTATAATGATATTGAAAGAATAACATTTCTTAAGCTTATAAACAATTTATTTAAATTGTTTACACTTACTAAATAATGCATTTAATCATCTTAAAATGCCAAACTCATAATATTTCATCACCAATAACCAAAAACCCTCATCAAAAATCTGCATATACCTCATATAGGATTCTCAAGCCATAAAATCCTATTTTTCAATTTTCTTTCCTCACAAAACATATTTAATTCATTTACTCATAACTAGATCATTTTCATAAAAAAATACCAAATCAGTTCCAAAAATATTTATTTTCTGAGATTTAGCATAATATAGTCCCATAGTGAACATATATTTTTCTCAGAATTTTTAAAAGTCATTTACTATTTTTCATATGGCCAAAATAGCCGAATATTTAGACATTTATCAAAAATTGTACTTTTGTCCAAAAATTTTGAAATTAACAGAGTATACTTCCATCATATACATGTACTCCCAATAAAAATTTTATCAATTTTGGAGTTAACCACAAGAAATTATAAGCAGTTACTTTTAAAATAGTCTTTTCTCATAAAATTTATAACTCTCAATCT
The DNA here is from genome assembly GCA_016801055.1 of Panax notoginseng. Taxonomy (NCBI): domain Eukaryota; kingdom Viridiplantae; phylum Streptophyta; class Magnoliopsida; order Apiales; family Araliaceae; genus Panax; species Panax notoginseng. Next base: position 205,317,615 of record CM029015.1, on the reverse strand, counting down.
ATACATCCAAAAATCACCATTTTTGGACACAATCAATAAAACTCATCAAAATATCATTTCAAAATTTTCCAGAATTTTTGAAAATCAGAAAAATTACGAAACTGAAAATCATAACAACCCTTAAAATCCCTTAATATCCCTTACTATCCCTTACTATCCCTTACCTCAAAAGAGCAGTACTTCTGATCGGTATAAGGCTGAAAGAAACTTGCACTGATGAATAGAAACTCACAGAGTATCTAAATACTCACAAAATACACTCAATAATCTAGAGAGAGAAAGAGAGAAAACTTATGTTTCTGGTGTGATTTTCAATTCTAACTTAGCCCTCTATTTATAGGAAAATTTTGGTAGGTTTGACCTGCAACCTGATGGCTTTACCTGCTACTATTCCCACCCACCACATTTGAAATATAATTCAGCACATTTCTTCACCAACCACAAGTGGGGCCCACCAATTCTAGAATTTTCCACCAAAAATGATTTATAACCTGATTTCCGAATCAGCCACCTCTTAAAATTCATAACAAATCATACGTTCATTTTTAACGGTTCAAAATTTATGGACATATACTCAACTTATATATGTATAACATATCCAAAAATTACCACGATCCAACGGTCGGATTAAAAATTATAACCCCCGCAAAATATCTCAAAAACCCTGATTTTTAATACCTCCATTCCGACAAAAATACTGACAAAAACCTCAACATTAACTCCTTCATTTTTAACCACAAAAATATATCCCTCATTTATATCCACATAAAATAAATATTTCCTTATCATATGAATCAATAATTAATTATTCACAAATAATATTACAGAATCACATTTATGACAACCAGGCCGTTCCCAGGAAAGAGGGGGCTTTCCAATAAGGATTTCTCCTTACTAGCGCGCAATTAGATGACCAAACCTCTCCTTAGACAGAACTTTCTAGACATTGCCAATAATGCTATCTAATAATATTAATCAAATAATATGAATTATTGATCTGATAATAGAAAATACTGTGCAGCAACAATTATTGAACAACAATAATACAAAATTTCAGCGTAGCAATTATTGAATCAATAAAATAAAATATTGAACAGTAATTACTGTAACAATTATTGAGTAGTGCCTTCTTACGCAAGAATCAATAATTTCAAAAATACTATGCAATACCGTGTGCTACTGTGCAATAACGCGTATTACTATATTTTAACCACCGGGTATTTCAACAGTGTTAACGGTAACAACTACGCCGTTATTTGTAAAAACTCAAATTTGTCATTTTCCTTCACCCGACAATTATTCGTTATGGGGCCCACAAATAGCTGCGCCGTCGTACGAATATTCCCCGACAGAAAGAATATTCCACGACCAAACGAATATTCCCCGACAACAATAATTATTTTATAACCACTTGTTTATTTTGAACAATTTTCACATTTCACCCATAACTTTAATTTTTTTATCAATTTAACCATTTACTAAATTGTAATTATAAGAAAAATTGAATACTTTTATTTCATAAAATTCGGGGTCTTACAGCTTCAATCTTCTCTGGGTCGACAGATACTCCATGTTTTGACACCACGTGCCCAAGGAATGCTACTTCCTCAAGCCAGAACTCGCATTTCTTCAATTTGGCATATAACTTATTTTCACGAAGCCTTTGCAGTACCAGCTTCAAATAGCGCTCATGATCTTCACGGCTTTTGGAATAGATGAGGATGTCATCAATAAAGACAACAACGAACTGATCCAAATATTCTTTGAATACACGGTTCATCATATCCATGAAGGCAGCAGGAGCATTAGTCAATCCAAAAGACATTACTAAGAATTCATAATGTCCGTACCGAGTTCTGAAGGCAGTCTTTGGAATATCCTCAGTTTTAATCTTCAGCTGATGATATCCAGAACGAAGATCGATCTTTGAAAAGAATTGTGCTCCTTGCAACTGGTCAAACAGGTCATCAATGCGAGGTAGCGGATACCTATTCTTGATGGTGACATGGTTCAATTCTCGATAGTCAATACAAAGTCGCATACTCCCGTCTTTCTTCTTTACGAATAAAACAGGAGCACCCCAAGGAGACGTACTAGGACGAATAAAACCGATGTCCAACAACTCCTGTAGTTGGACTTTTAACTCCTGAAGTTCAATAGGAGCCATTCGATATGGGGTTTTAGAAATGGGCTTTGTACCGGGTTCAAGGTCAATAAAGAATTCAATTTCTCGTTCCGGGGGTAGACCGGGAAGTTCTTCAGGAAATACATCGGAAAATTCTCTAACAATAGAAATATTATTCAAATCTGACTTGTCTTTGTTCAAATCCATAACATGGGCTAAGAAAGCTTGACATCCGTTTTTCAATAAACGAATAGCTTTGTGGCTTGATATGACAGTGACTGATTTTAGTGGTTTAGTAGTTTGAATTCGTATGACAGGTTGGTTAGGAATATGAAAACTAACAACCTTACGAAAATAATCAATTTTAGCATGATGAGTGGTTAACCAATCAATTCCTAAAATCACATCAAAAGCAAGTATCTTTAAAGAGATAAGATCAACAGGTAATGTGATAGTGCCAACTTGGATCATGCAAGATTTATAAACTGTAGATGTAACGAAGGTTTCACCCAACGGAGTTTCAACAGATAAGTTAAAGTCCAATTTCTCCGGAGTCAAGTTTAAACGTTGAGCACAAGCAGGAGAGATAAAAGAATGGGTAGAACCGGTATCTAGTAAAGTATAAACTTCGCAAGAATTCAAGATTAGCTTACCCGTAATCACCTCGTTCGGGTTTCTCGCGTTTTGGCCAGTAACGACAAACGCCCTTCCAGGAACCGCTGATTTCGACTTATCCGGGATAACTTTTGGAGTCACCATCCCCGCTGAACTTGGTTTTGCCACAGAACACTCTCGAGCTATATGACCTTCCTTTCCACAGTTATAACATACCTTGGATTGTTGTGGGCAGTTTGGGCTGATATGTCCCTCTTTCCCACATTTGTAACATACGACCGGTGGTCGTTCTCCTCCCCTAGAAACAGTTGATGTTTGTGCTGACGTCTTCACGTTATCATTGTTGTACCTTCTCTTCTTGAAATCTCCTCCCGACTCGCTCCTTCTATTATCACGACCACGATTACCACCAGAGTGGTTACCGCTTTTGTCCGAATGTTTTCCTCCCTGCTGGTTTTCATTGCTTCGATGACTGCCGCCACCGGTATGACCCTGGTTGTGGTCCCTCGGTTGCACATACTCATTATCTCGCTCTAATAATTGAGCCCTGTTTACAACATCTGAATATAAAGAAAATTTATGAGAGATAAGATATTGTCGAATCTCGGGTTTTAGACCTCTCAAAAACATCCTTGTCATTCGTTCCTCATTTTCAACCAAATGAGGTGCAAACCTGGATAACTCTGCAAACTTCGCCTCGTACTGGGACACCGTCATGTTGTTTTGTTCCAGTCTAATAAACTCAACCTCCTTCATATGACGAATACTTTCAGGAAAGTACTTGTCATTGAACAGTTTTTGAAATGTTTCCCAGGACATGTTGAGTGTGTCAGGCTGGGTACGCTTCACAGACTCCCACCAGTAGTCTGCCTCACCGCGGAACATAAATGTGGCGAATGGAACCTTCTGTTCCTCTGTGCATCCCAAGACATCAAATATCTTGGTAATTTGCTTGACCCACGTTTCCGCCATTATCGGATCCGGCTTTCCCTTAAATTCTGGTGGTCCCAATTCTTTGAACTGCTTAGCTGTGACAAACCGCGCGTTGTTATCATTTCCACCCGTATTCTGCACACGAGTCTCCCTCGTCTGATTTTGCATGAACTGCAAAAAGCTCCTAAACATTCCATCATTCATCGTTTGCTCGGTAACGCTGTTTACAGGAGGAATATTGCCTTCCTGTTGCACGTTCCCCTGGTAGTGATCAAAGGTGTCTCCACAGTCTGATTTACTCCATTATTAACGTTCTCAGCTGCCATTCTTAAATACTGCCATAAAACAAGGGTTAATAGTCATGTCATATATTATCCCTATACTCTGACCGACCAAATAAACACCAAATAAACTTAGTCAGGTCATACTAGCGAAGGAATTCCCTGTCTCTCCCCTCCTAGTTCTTATCTCACATCTCAGCCAGGGATCATATCCCTAAGCTCAGATACCAACTGTGACGCCCCCAGAATAGGTATACAACACCCATTCTGAGTCGCCAAATACATGGTACAGAAAGCAAACTACAACTTCAATAATACAATTGTCGTGCAAAATACGACAACACATACTGTGAGTTTAAATACAAATATTGTCTTCTAGACAATATCCACACCCAAATAAATCCTCATTACAATTATTCAAACACTATTTTACAGAAATAGTGAGGACTGCTAATACATCTTTCTAGAACCATCACTCCATACCCCGACTAGATCCTGCTATGTTCTCACCTCCTGAGAAGAAAAATGGAACAAAAAGGAAAAGGGTGAGCTCAACTAGCCCAGTAAAGAATATTATGACTAAGATAATATACAACAAATTATCGTTAGTCTTCAACAGGGAAAAATCTGATAAAATATAATCGACAACAAGTTTTAGATCAACAACTGCAGCGGAAACAGCAAACCATTAGAAGAGTCAAGTAGAGAAAGAATTCTACTATCTTCTAAGATTTAAAAGTCCATCATCAATATTTTATCCCTGTAACATCAATTAATAATCATCTTTAACCAAATATTCATCTTTGCACTACAGGCCAAAGATATTCATTTGTATCATCAGTCGGTCATGTTCATCTCAACACCTGTTCATCTTTGCACTACAGGCCAAAGATATTCATCAAGTAATTATACATCTTTGCACTACAGGCCAAAGATATTCAGTAATTTCATCATTTAGGACTGAGGATGATGAAAAATATCTTAAAGAGAACGAATCCAATGAGACAGAAGGACAAATAGTAGGGATTCGTATAACAGTTTATCCAAGATCAATAATACTTCATAATAATCAATTGTGAAGCAGAATTCAAAAATAAAGATCAAAACATGGATACAATCAAAGATAGTAACCATAATAGACATCTTGGACAAAAAGGGAAAATTTTATTTTTCGGTGAATAGTGCCGTATTCGTGAATAGTGCCGTATACGTGAATAGTGCCGTATACGTGAATAGTAACCCCGACACAAAAAGTTCTAAATTTGATAAAAACTCATATCAATATTTCAGCATAATGATATTGAAGAAAATAATATCATTAAGAAGAAAATAATATCCCTTACCTCAAAATATCAGTACTTCTGGTCGGAATACCGGTATAAGGCTGAAAGAAACTTGCTCTGATGAATAGAAACTCTCAAAGTATCTAAATACTCACAAAATACACTCAATAATCTAGAGAGAGAAAGAGAGAAAACTTGTTTATGGTGTGATTTTCAATTCTAACTTAGCCCTCTATTTATAGGAAAATTTTGGTAGGTTTGACCTGCAACCTGATGGCTTTACCTGCTACTATTCCCACCCACCACATTTGAAATATAATTCAGCACATTTCTTCACCAACCACAAGTGGGGCCCACCAATTCTAGAATTTTCCACCAAAATGATAAACTCCGAAAATTCAACAATTTCTGAACCAGTCATCTTGTAAAATTCGTAATAAATCATACGTTCATTTTTAACGGTTCAAAATTTGTGGACATATACTCAACTTATATATGTATAACATATCCAAAAATTACCACGATCCAACGGTCGGATTAAAAATTATAACCCCCGCAAACTATCTCAAAAACCCTGATTTTTAATACCTCCATTCCGACAAAAATACTGATAAAAATCTCAACATTAACTCCTTCATTTTTAACCACAAAAATATATCCCTCATTTATATCCACATAAAATAAATATTTCCTTATCATATGAATCAATAATTAATTATTCACAAATAATATTACAGAATCACATTTATGACAACCAGGCCGTTCCCAGGAAAGAGGGGGCTTTCCAATAAGGATTTCTCCTTACTGGCGCGCAATTAGATGACCAAACCTCTTCTTAGACAGAACTTTCTAGACATTGCCAATAATGTTATCTAATAATATTATTCAAATAATATGAATTATTGATCTGATAAATGAAAATACTGTGCAGCAACAATTATTGAAACAACAATAATATAAAATATCAACGCAGCAATTATTGAATCAATAAAATAAAATATTGAATAATAACTACTGTAACAATTATTGAGTAGTGCCTTCTTACGTAAGAATCAATAGTTGGTGCAATACCGTGTGCTACTGTATTTTAACCACCGGGTATTCCAACAGTATTAACGGTAACAACTACGCCGTTATTTATAAACAACTTATACTTGTCGTTTTCTTCATCCAATCGCTTTCCGTTATGGGGCCCACACAAGGCTGCGTCGTCGTACGAATATTCCCCGACAGCAAGAATATTCCACGACCAACCGAATATTCACCGACCAAAAATAAATATTTTATAACCACTTGCTTATTTTGCAAAATTTGCACATTTCACCCATAACCAAAGTATTATATCAAATTAACCCCTTATTATTCACAATAATATTTAGAGAAAATTTGATTTTATTCATTAATAAGTTGGGGTCTTACAACCGCTTTGTACCCTGATTACGAGCTATCACTTTTCTTTTTCACTTTTGGTACCCATTTAAAGCGAAGAGCTCTCCTCTCGTGGTTCTCATGCAAGACTTTTTTCCCATCTCGCACGGCTTTGTACCATACCTTTTTCGCCTAATTTCCCCATCTTCAAAACCTATCACATGTGTCCGCATCGTGTAAAGAGTATCTACCTTCTTACCTCTAGTCACCACTAGAGATCCTTTAGTGAACTTCCACTGACCTTCACCAAAGTAACTTTTATAACCATACTCATCAAGCTTACCAACAGAGATCAAATTAAAACGAATATTCGGAACATATCTGACTTTTCTAAGCATTAACGTGCAACCACTATTAGTCTCCAAACAAATATCTCCAATGCATATAATCTTTGATGCACTTCCGTTTCTCATCTGTACATAGCCAAAATCACCACTAGTGTAGGATGTGAATATCTCACCACACGAAGTAGCATGAAACGAAGCACCCGAATCAATAATCCAATCATTAACATGGCACTAGGATTTATCATCACAAACAATAATTATATCAACGTCGGATAGATACATAATCAAATCTTTATCCTCATCTTTTTCCTTAGACTGCCCCTTCTTTAAAAATTTGCACTCTCGTCTTATGTGACCCGGCTTTTAGCAGTGAAAATAAATTACTTCTTTTCTATCTCTTGACTTTCCCCTAGATTTGTCATCTTCAGGATAGCTTATCCATTTCTTTTTGTCCCTACTCTATGCAATAAAAACTTGTGATTCAACACTAATCACCATGGTATCTCTTCGCCTCTATTCCTCATTACACAAACTATCCTTGACTGTATCCATGGTCAGCTTGCCATTAGAAGCGGAGTTACTCAACGATACAACTAGCGCCTCCCAGCTAGCAGACAAATAGCTCAACAACAACAAAGTCTGCATCTCATCGTCAATTACCATCTTCATAGTACTCAACTAATTTATCAAACTCTGAAAATCACTCAAGTGTTCTGCAACGGAGTTTCCATCATTGAATTTAGAATTCACAAGCTTCCTAATCAAAAACCTTTATTTTGTGTCGTATTCCTTTCATACATGGACTCCAATTTTTGCTAGAGAGCATATGCTTTTATTTTCGTGGCAACATGATGAAATACACTTTGATCAATCCACGATCTGATCAGACCAATTGTAATACCCGGGAAAAAAAATTATATTCTTAAAACATATTGTTTAAACTTTGTCTTTTATTTGAGTCAAACTTGTTATTTAATTAATTTGGGATAATAAGTATTAATAAGTGAGGAATAATTAACTTAATAAAATTGGAATTTTCTTATATTTGGGTCTAACTGTAGTTAATTTATTTGGACTATAATAAGTATGTGATTACATTAATTTGGGTCTTTAAACTAATTGGGTCAAACTAATTTCAAATTATTTAAGTTGGGGTTATTAAACTAATTGAGTCCAATTCTAATTGTTGGGTTGAAGACCATATTATAATAAGCGTATCTTTAATATATTAAGTTAGGGTTTCCTTAATAATTGTACTGTAGTAAACGAAGGAAAGAAAGAGGCAAAAGAGAGATCAAAGGAGATGAAAATTTAAGGATTGGGGAACAAGATTATTAAGGTTGTAGTCATCATAAGTTTTTTTTTTCAAAGGTAAATTTTGATTGTTTTTAATAATATATATATATATAACTAATTCGAATATATTTGTGAATTACTCTACTGTTCTAAAGGTATTTGTGAATGGATTCATTGATTTGGGAGGAAGAACAATTGCTAATTAAAAGGAGTAATTAATTTTTATAATATAATATAATTTTTTAAGTCAACCTAAACACACTGGCACACATGTAGCTAAAAAAAAGTAGATGGCGAAAATTGTTAAAGAAAATTAGTTCTGCTATAGGAGCAATGAATTAGTTTACTATTTCGTCATTCATGTATTGTTATAATTGAAATAGATATGCAATTTTTGAATTTCATATGCAATATTTTGCAGATAAGACAAATTAGACTTGTGTATCAAAAAACAATATATGAATATATATAGATGTTCTGTCATGAAGTTATAATCATTAAGTGCATGCTTGAATAGTTATTTTATATTAATTTACAAGGGTTTTAAAAAATTTTTAGTAAATCTATAATTATATTACTATAGCATTAGTTATACTAAATTAAAATTATACTTTTACATTACAAAAGGTACAAAACGTATTACTAACTTTAGAGGGTATATGAAATAACATTAAGATTGTTAAATTTATAAAAAAAATAAAATACATTAAATTTACAATTCGGTAATTTAATTATTGGTCTGATATTGATTTGATAATTATATAGATCAGAGTGAGGATGTCCAGCGGTGTGATATTTGGGTTTAGTGAATTATTTTGATATTATATTTCAGGTACGGATTCCGTACTCTTTCAGCGATACTCTTGTTAAATTTGATATGTTCGTTTGTTTCCTTGTTTCGAATTCTGTTATGATTTCACATAATTGTTTCTTGTGAAATAAATATATTAGTTTCATTTTGGAGTTGATATATATGACTCGTATTTATACTCTTTGAATTAGGATATCACGTTTAGTATTTATTTTTGATAATTATAGAGTGGTACATGTTGCTACCTTCTTTTTGAGACCTTGTGACTATAATTTGATTTGGTTCAACATGTACATATAGAACCCTTTTGTTGGTATTATGTCGCATGTGTTGTGACATAGAATTTTTGTTAGAATATATTGTAGGATATACCTGAGTTATAACCACCTGTGGGGGTACCACAAGCATGTCGTCTTGGCACGAGAGGCATAACACTTTCTGTGGCAGTGTGATTAGTCCACGGCTGCTCCGTTTGGGCTTCGGAGGAAGTGGGTCATTTGGTATTTTGTTGTGGGAGGCGTATGGGTTAACCCTAGTTTTCTGTTCTGCGGATTTGTGATGTTGTGCCAAACACACCTATCCGATTTGCATACATTTGAATTCGCAGTCCAATGTGTGAGTGTCTGTGTGACATTATTTTGATTTTCTGTGTGGTATAATTTGATTTGCCTATGTGGCATTAGTTTGACTTGCCTGTGTAGCATCAATTGATTTGCGTGTGACATTATTTTGACTTACATGTGTGACAAGATATATATTTCTGAGCTCACTCGGTATGAAATAATCCCAACAATTTGTTTCAGCCTATTATTTTATTGTATTAGTTTTATTGGTTTCTGTTCAGTTCAATTAATTGGGTTAGTTATTTTAGTTTATTATTTTCTTTACTCTTCTGTTTCTTTCGTTAATTCTGTTGGTTCATATATATTCTATTTAAATCTTTGGGGATTTTATTTTTTTGTCAGATGCAATATTTTATCTCTGTTGATTTCGCATTTCAGTTGTATATCTTTTGTATCATTATATCCGTACTGGGCAATTGACTCATGCTGTGTTTTTCTTTCGGTAGGTTTGCAGGGGTGATTCAGGACTAATGTGATGAGAAAGTTTCCTTTGACCATCTATGTGACGTTCCCAAAACAGGTATACATCACCCATTTTGAGTCGCCAAATACATGGTACAAAAATAAATACAACCTCAGTAATACAATTGTCGTGCAAAATACAACAACATATATACTGTGAGTTTGAATACAAATAGAGAGTATAAAAACTCAAAAGGAGTCTTCATTATAATTATTGATACACTATTTTACACAAATAGTGAGGACTGCTAAACAACTTTCTAAAATCGTCACTCCATACTCCGGCTAGTTCCTGCTATACTATCTCCTCCTGAGAAGAAAATGGAACAAAAAGGCTGAGCTCAACTAGCCCAGTAAGGAATATTATGACTAAGATAATATACAACAAATTATCGTTAGTCTTCAACGGGGAAAATCTAATAAAATATAATAGACAACAAGTTTTAGATCAACAACTGCAGCGGAAACAACAATCCATTAGAAGAGTCAAGTAGAGAAAGAATTATACTATCTTCTAAGATTTAAAAGTCCATCATCAATATTTTATCCCTGTAACATCAATCAATATACATCTTGAATCAAATATTCATCTTTGCATTACAAGCTAAAGATATTCATTTGTATCACCAGTTGGTCATGTTCATCTCAACACATATTCATCTTTGCACTACAGGCCAAAAATATTCATCAGGTAATCATACATCTTTGCACTACAGGCCAACGATATTCAGTAGTATTATCATTTAGGACTGAGGATGATGAAAAATATTTTAAAGAGAATAAATCTAGTGAGATAAAAGAACAAATATTAGAATTCGTATTACAGTTTATCCAAGTTCAATAATACTCCATAATAACTAATTTTGAAGCATAATTCAAAAATAAAGATTAAAACATGGATACAATCAAAATATAGTAACCGTAATAGACAACTTGGACAAAAAAAAGAAAAATTTTATTTTTCGGTGAATAGTGCCGTATACGTGAATAGTAACGTATACGTGAATAGTAACCCCGACACAAAAAATTCTAAATTTGATAAAAAGTTCATACCAACATTTCGGTATAATGATATTAAAAAAAATATCATTTTAAGAAGAATATAACACCCCTTACCTCAAAATATCAGTACTTCTGATCGGAATATCGGTATAAGACTGAAGGAAACTTGCACTGATGAATATAAACTCACAAAGTATCTAAATACTCATAAAATACACTCAATAATCTACAGAAAGAAAGAGAGAAAACTTGTTTCTGGTGTGATTTTTAATTCTAACTTAGCCCTCTATTTATAGGAAAATGTTAGCACGCCGAAGCAGACTTAACCTGCAACCTGATGGCTTTACCTGCTACTATTTCTACCCACCACATTTGAATAAAAATCTCAGCACATTTTTACCAACCAAAAGTGGGGCCCACTAATTCTAGAATTTTCTACCAAAATGATAAATTCAGAAACTTCAACAATTTCTGAACCAGTCATCTATTAAAATTCATAACAAATCATACGTTAATTTTTAACGGTTCAAAATTTATGGATATATACTCAACTTATATATGTATAACATATCCAAAAATCACAACGATCCAACGGTCGGATTAAAAATTATAACCCCCGAAATATATCTCAAAAACCCTGATTGATTTTTAATACCTCCATTCCGACAAAAATATTGATAAAACACCTCAACATTAACTCTTTCATTTTTAACCACAAAATATATCCAACATTTATATTCACATAAAATAAATATTTCCTTATCATATGAATCAATAATTAATTATTCACAATTAATATTACAGAATCATATTTATGACAACCAGACCGTTCTCAGGAAAGTGGGGGCTTTCCAATAAGAATTTCTCCTTACTGGCGCGCAATTAGGTGACCAAACCTCTCCTTAGACAGAACTTTCTAGACATTGCCAATAATGCTATCTAATAATATTATTCAAATAATATGAATTATTGATCTGATAATGGGGAATACCGTGCAGTGATAATTATTGAAACAACAAAAATATCAATGCAGCAATTATTGAATCAATAAAATAAAATATTGAACAGTAACTACTGTAACAATTATTGAGTAGTACCTTCCTTCGTAAGAATCAATAATTCAAAAATATTGTGCAATTCGTGTGCTACTGTGCAACCACGCGTATTACTGTATTTTAACCACCGGGTATTCCAACAGTGTTAACGGTAATAACTACACCGTTATTTATAAAAACTCAATTTTTGTCGTTATCTTCATCCAACCGTTTTTCGTTATGGGGCCCACAAATAGCTGCGCCGTCGTACGAATATTTCTCGACAGAAAGAATATTCCACGACCAAACAAATATTTTCCGACAAAATGAATATTTTATAACCACTTGTTTATTTTGCAAAATTTGCATATTTCACCCATAACCAAAATATTATATCTGAAAGTCCAATAATAATCTAGAAGGCGGGGTTGAATAGATTATTACAGATTAAAAAATTATCTTAGGCCTTTTTATTTTTTGTATAATTAATTTGCAGTGTTAGAAATTAATATGCAAGACAGTAAAAAATCAATCACACAATGCACAGAGATTTGTCTGGTTCACAGCATACATCCCGGGTATGCTGCTACGTCCAGTCTCATGACCATTGAATTTATAATTGAATATCTTAAGCTTAAGTGCAAAGGTGAATTGATCAACATGGTTATAATTATTGTTTATATAAATTCTGAAATGATTATATATTTCTTTGAGATATGAATATATTTGGCCTGTAGTGCAAATATGAACTGTTGATGAATATCTTTGGCCTGTAGTGCAAAGATGAATTGTAGATGAATATCTTTGGCCTGTAGTGCAAAGATAACATGTTGTAGAATATCTTTGGCCTGTAGTGCAAAGATGAATTATTGATGAATATCTTTGGCATGCAGTGCGAAGATGAACTGTTGTTGAATATCTTTGGCCCGTAGTGCAAAGATGGTTTATTGATGAATATCTTTGGCCGTAGTGCGAAGATGGATTTATTAGCATGATTATGAACAAGAACTGTGATTTGGTATAACCGTGATCTTTGACGTTTCAGGTAAAGACAGGTGATGATAATATTCTTCGTCTTGGGTGCGAAGAAAAATTTAGAGTCACAATTATGATTATGAGTTATTCATATGATTGTGGACCAGAATTGTTGATTAATATTACAGGGATAAAACATTGTTGATGGATTTTTAACATGGAGAAGATAATAGACTTTATAGTCTATTTGACTCTTCAAATGGATTGCTCGTTCCGTTGCAACTATGGTTGAAATTTTTATCATTTACCATATGTTCTAAATCTCTGATTTATTGTTGATGAAGGCTATTGATAATTGAATTATCTTTAGTCATGATATTCTTTACTGAGCTAGTTGTGCTCACCCTTTTGCTTCACAATTCCTTTCAGGTAATAAGAGTGTAGCTGGGTCGAGCGGGGGTAACAAGGGAATAGAACGGTGGTCATCATTTAGTAGTTATATTTGGTGAAGAAAATAGGGTGAGGCGAACCCAACGTTGGAAGGGTGTTTTGTCACTATCATACAAGATGTCTAATGACATACAACCTCGTGTCATCATAAGACAGGGTTGTGCTCATCCACTTGCTGAGTATATCTACGAGCACTACCTATATAATCTTGGTGTTTGTTTGAAGTATAATTCTCAATTAGAGGCAGTGGAGATAATGATAAGTCAAGAGAAGACTCACCATTGGGAAGAATATGATAGTAATCTTCTCGTTTTTCTTTGGGGTCTATTGGGTCAACCAAGGATAATTCTGTGGCCATATGATATCTATCATAACCTAGACACGTGGCCTCCCATGTACGAAGGTTTCCTTGAGCACTTCCCAAAGATTCTAATTTCTAAAACAATTTTTGACTATACCTTTATATAAGGTGTTATTGTGAGGTGATGTCCACGGTTGGAACATGAGTCACATTTGGTATATATTTGTATCCAAACTCACAGCATATGTGTTGTTGTATTTTGCACGACAATTGTTGTAATAAAGTTGTAGTTATTTTCTGTACCATGTATTTGACGACTCAGAATGGGTTGGGTGGAATGGACCTATTTTGGGGTCGTTACATTTGGTATCAGAGCTTAGGGATATGATCTCTGGCGGAGATCGGGAAATATAACTAGGAGGGGAGAGATGAGTAAATCATTCGCTAGTGTGTCCTACCTAAGCTTATTTGTTGGTCAGTCATAATATTGGGATATTATGTGATATGTTAATTTGTTCAATTAACCCTTATTTTGAAGCTGTATTCTAGAATGATATCTGAAATACAGGAGATGAGCAATGGAGAAATCATGATGATAGGGAAGATGGAATCTGAAATGAAAGCAAGGTATTCTCAACTCTTTGAAATACCAGGTACGTAAATTTCGGGGACGAAATTTTATAAGGAGGGGAGATTGTAAGACCCCGAATTTTATGAAATAAAAGTATTCAATTTTTCTTATAATTACTATTCAGTAAATGGTTAAATTGATAAAAATTTAAAGTTATGAGTGAAATATGATTTTAAAATTTACTGAATTGTAATTATAAGGAAAATTGAATACTTTTATTTCATAAAATTCGGGGTCTTACAATCTCCCCTCCTTATGAAATTTCGTCCCCGAAATTTACGTACCTGGTATTTCAAAGAGTTGAGAATACCTTGCTTTCATTTCAGATTCCATCTTCCTTATCATCATGATTTCTCCATTGCTCATCTCCTGTATTTCAGATATCTTTCTAGAATACAGCTTCAAAACAAGGGTTAATTTAACAAATTAACATATCACATAATATCTCGATATTATGACTGACCAACAAATAAGCTTAGGTAGGACACACTAGCGAAGGATTTACTCATCTCTCCCCTCCTAATTATATTCCCCGATCTCCGCCAAAGATCATATCCCTAAGCTCTGATACCACCTGTGACGACCCCAAAATAGGTCCATTCCACCCAACCTATTCTGAGTCGTCAAATACATGGTACAGAAAACAACTACAACTTTATTACAACAATTGTCGTGCAAAATACAATAACACATATGCTGTGAGTTTGGATACAAATATATACCAAATGTGACTCATGTTCCAACCGTGGACATCACCTCACAATAACACCTTACATAAAGGTATAGTCAAAAACTGTTTTAGAAACTAGAATCTTTGGAAAGTGCTCAAGGAAACCTTCGTACATGGGAGGCCATGCGTCTAGGTTATGATAGATATCATATGGCCACAGAATTATCCTTGGTTGACCCAATAGACCCCAAAGAAAAACGAGAAGATTACTATCATATTCTTCCCAATGGTGAGTCTTCTCTTGACTTATCATTATCTCTACTGTCTCTAATTGAGAATTATACTTCAAACAAACACCAAGATTATATAGGTAGTGCTCGTATATATACTCAGCAAGTGGATGAGCACATCCTTGTCTTATGATGACACGAGGTTGTATGTCGTTAGACATCTTGTATGATAGTGGCAAACCACCCTTCCAACGTTGGGTACACCTTACCCTATTGGATTCACCAAATATAACTACTAAATGAACTTTTCTATACTGCTTCGGGAGAACATCCACAGCTAGAGACCACCGTTCTATTTCCCCGTTACCCTCGCTCGACCCAGCTACACTCTTATTACCTGAAAGGAATTGTGAAGCAAAAGGGTGAGCACAACTAGCTCAGTAAAGAATATCATGACTAAAGATAATTAAATTATCAATAGCCTTCATCAATAATAAATCAGAGATTTAGAACATATGGTAAATGATAAAAATTTCAACCATAGTTGCAGCGGAACGAGCAATCCATTAGAAGAGTCAAATAGACTGTAAAGTCTATTATTTTCTCCATGTTAAAAATCCACCAACAATGTTTTATCCCTGTAACATCAATCAACAATTCTGGTCCACAATCATATGAATAACTCATAATCATAACTGTAGTTCTAAATTCCTCTTCTCATCTAGGACGAAGATAATTTTCATCACCTGAAACATCAAACATCATGGTTATACCAAATCACAGTTCCTGTTCATAATCATACTAATAACTCCATCTTTGCACTACGGGCCAAAGATATTCATCAACAAGTCATCTTTGCACTACAGGCTAAAGATATTCATCACAGTTCATCTTTGCATTACTGGCCAAAGATATTCATCTACAATTCATCTTTGCACTACAGGCCAAAGATATTCCTCAACAATTCATATTTGCACTACAGGCCAAATATATTCATATCTCAAAGAAATATATAATCATTTCAGAATTTATATACACCATAATTATAACCATGTTAATCAATTCATCTTTACACTTAAGCTAAAGATGTTCAATTATAAATTCAATGGTCATGATCATACCAGTCACAATTCAACTTTGTACTACAGGCCAAAGAGAACCCTAGTCATGATCATACCAATAATCTACCCATCTTTACACTCCAGTGAAAGAGAAATTCAACATCAGGGTTATAAAAATGTTATATATGATAATAAAATCAATATAATCAACATATAGATTTAATCTCAAGAGTAATATTCATAAATCAACTATAATTTGGTTAGTAAAAGAAATCAATTTTGTCGTGAATAGTAACTCGTGAATAGTAACTCATGAATAGTAACTCATGAATAGTAACTCGTGAATAGTAACACCGACTCAAAAAGGTAGAAATTCCACAATAAAATTCATACCAATACTTCGGTATAATGATATTGAAAGAATAACATTTCTTAAGCTTATAAACAATTTATTTAAATTGTTTACACTTTACTAATTAATGCATTTAATCATCATAAAATGCCAACTCTTAAGATTTCATCATCAATAACCAAAACCCTCATCAAAAATCTGCATATACCTCATATATAGGATTCTCAAGCCATAAAATCCTATTTTCCAATTTTCTTACTTCACATAACATATTTAATTCATTTTCTCATAACTAGACTATTTTCATGAAAAATACCAAATCGTTCCAAAAATATTTCTTTTCTGAAATTTAGCATAATATAGTCCCATAGTGAACATATATTTTTTTCAGAATTTTTAAAAGTCATTTACTATTTTTCATATGGCCAAAATAGCCGAATATTTAGACATTTATCAAAAATTATACTTTTGTCTAAAAATTTTAAAATTTACAGAGTATACTTCTATCATATACATGTACTCCCAATAAAAATTTCATCAATTTTGGAGTTAACCACAAGAAATTATAAGCAGTTACTTTTAAAATAGTCTTTTCTCATAAAATTCATAACTCTCAATCTATACATCCAAAAATCACCATTTTTGGACACAATCAATAAAACTCATCAAAATATCATTTGAAATTTTTCCAGAATTTTTGAAGTTCAGAAAAATTACGAAACTGAAAATCATAACAACCCTTAAAATCCCTTAATATCCCTTACTATCCCTTACCTCAAAAGAGCAGTACTTCTGATCGGTATAAGGCTGAAGGAAACTTGCACTGATGAATAGAAACTCACAGAGTATCTAAATACACTCAATAATCTAGAGAGAAAAAGAGAGAAAGCTTATGTTTCTGGTGTGATTTTCAATTCTAACTTAGCCCTCTATTTATAGGAAAATTTTGGTAGGTTTGACCTGCAACCTGATGGCTTTACCTGCTACTATTCCCACCCACCACATTTGAAATATAATTCAGCACATTTCTTCACCAACCACAAGTGGGGCCCACCAATTTTAGAATTTTCCACCAAAATGATAAACTCCGAAAATTCAACAATTTCTGAACCAGTCATCTCGTAAAATTCATAATAAATCATACGTTCATTTTTAACGGTTCAAAATTTGTGGGCATATACTCAACTTATATATGTATAACATATCCAAAAATCACAACGATCCAACGGTCGGATTAAAAATTATAACTCCCGCAATATATCTCAAAAACCCTGATTTTTAATACCATCATTCCGACAAAAATACTGATAAAAACCTCAACATTAACTCCTTCATTTTTAACCACAAAAATATATCCCTCGTTTATATCCACATAAAATAAATATTTCCTTATCATATGAATCAATAATTAATTATTCACAAATAATATTACAGAATCACATTTATGACAACCAGGCCGTTCCCAGGAAAGAGGGGGCTTTCCAATAAGGATTTCTCCTTACTGGCGCGCAATTAGATGACCAAACCTCTCCTTAGACATAACTTTCTAGACATTGCCAATAATGTTATCTAATAATATTATTCAAATGATATGAATTATTGATCTGATAATGGGAAATACTGTGCAGCAACAATTATTGAACAACAATAATACAAAATTTCAACGTAGCAATTATTGAATCAATAAAATAAAATATTGAACAGTAATTACTGTAACAATTATTGAGTAGTGCCTTCTTACGTAAGAATCAATAATTTCAAAAATACTATGCAATACCGTGTGCTACTGTGCAATAACGCGTATTACTGTATTTTAACCACCGGGTATTCCAACAGTGTTAACGGTAACAACTACGCCGTTATTTGTAAAAACTCAAATTTATCGTTTTCCTTCACCCGACAGTTATTCGTTATGGGGCCCACAAATAGCTGCGCCGTCGTACGAATATTCCCCGACAGAAAGAATATTCCACGACCAAACGAATATTCCCCGACAACAATGATTATTTTATAACCACTTGCTTATTTTGAAAAAAAAAATCATATTGCACTCATAACTTTAAACTTTTATAAATTTAACCATTTACTGAATTGTAATTATAAGGAAAATTGAATACTTTTATTTCATAAAATTCGGTGTCTTACAAGTAATACGCGTTATTGCACAATAGCACACGGTATTGCATAGTATTTTTGAAATTATTGATTCTTACGTAAGAAGGCACTACTCAATAATTGTTACAGTAATTACTGTTCAATATTTTATTTTATTGATTCAATAATTGCTACGTTGAAATTTTATATTATTGTTGTTCAATAATTGTTGCTGCACAGTATTTCCCATTATCAGATCAATAATTCATATTATTTGAATAGTATTATTAGATAGCATTATTGGCAATGTCTAGAAAGTTCTGTCTAAGGAGAGGTTTGGTCATCTAATTGCGCGCCAGTAAGGAGAAATCCTTATTGGAAAGCCCCCTCTTTCCTGGGAACGGCCTGGTTGTCATAAATGTGATTCTGTAATATTATTTGTGAATAATTAATTATTGATTCATATGATAAGAAAATATTTATTTTATGTGGATATAAATGAGGGATATATTTTTGTGGTTAAAAAATGAAGGAGTTAATGTTGAGATTTTTATCCGTATTTTTGTCGGAATGGAGGTATTAAAAATCAGGGTTTTTGAGATATTTTGCGGGGGTTATAATTTTTAATCCGACCGTTGGATCGTGGTAATTTTTGGATATGTTATACATATATAAGTTGAATATATGCCCACAAATTTTGAACCGTTAAAAATGAACGTATGATTTATTATGAATTTTACGAGATGACTGGTTCAGAAATTGTTAAATTTTCGGAGTTTATCATTTTGGTGGAAAATTCTAGAATTGGTGGGCCCCACTTGTGGTTGGTGAAGAAATGTGCTGAATTATATTTCAAATGTGGTGGGTGGGAATAGTAGCAGGTAAAGCCATCAGGTTGCAGGTCAAACCTACCAAAATTTTCCTATAAATAGAGGGCTAAGTTAGAATTGAAAATCACACCAGAAACGTAAGCTTTCTCTCTTTCTCTCTCTATATTATGAAGCATATTTTGTGAGTTTTTAGATACTTGGTGAGTTGCTATTCATCAGTACAAGTTTTCTTCAGCATCATATCCGATATCCAGTCAGAAGTACTGCTCTTTTGGGGTAAGGGATTGTAAGGGATAGTAAGGGATTGTAAGGGATAGTAAAGGATTTTAAGGGTTGTTATGATTTTCAGTTTCGTAATTTTTCTGAACTTCAAAAATTCTGGAAAAATTTGAAATGATATTTTGATGAGTTTTCTTGATTGTGTCCAAAAATGGTGATTTTTGGATGTATAGATTGAGAGTTATGAATTTTATGAGAAAAAATTATTTTAGAAGTAACAGCTTATAATTCCTTGTGGTTAACTCCAAAATTGATGAAATTTTTATTGGGAGTACATGTATATGATAGAAGTATACTCTGTAAATTTCAGAATTTTTGGACAAAAGTACAATTTTTGATAAATGTATAAATATTCGGCTGTTTTGGCCATATGAAAAATAGTAAATGACTTTTAAAAATTCTGAGAAAAATATATGTTCACTATGGGACTATATTATGCTAAATCTCAGAAAAGAAATATTTTTGGAACGGATTTAGTATTTTTCATGAAAATAGACTAGTTATGAGAAAATGAATTAAATCTGTTATGTGAAGTAAGAAGATTAGAAAATAGGATTTTATGGCTTGAGAATCCTATACGAGGTATATGCAGATTTTTGATGAGGGTTTTGATTATTGGTGATAAAATCTTATGAGTTTGGTATTTTAGAATGATTAAATGCATTATTTAGTAAAGTGTAAACAATTTAAATAAATTGTTTATAAGATTAAGAAATGTTATTCTTTCATTATCATTATACCGAAATATTGGTATAGATTTTATTGTGGAATTTCTACCTTTTTGTGTCGGGATTACTATTCATGAGTTACTATTCACGAATTACTATTCACGAGTTACTATTCACGGGTACTATTCAAGATAAAATTGGTTTTTTTTTCTAACTAAATTATAGTTGATTTATGAATATTATTCTTGAGATTAAATCTAGATGTTTTGATTATATTAATTTTACTATTATATATAACATTTTTATAACCTTGATGTTGAAATTCTCTTTCACTGGAGTGTAAAGATGGGTAGATTATTGGTATGATCATGACTAGGGTTCTCTTTGGCCTGTAGTGCAAAGTTGAATTGTGACTGGTATGATCATGACCATTGAATTTATAATTGAATATCTTAAGCTTAAGTGCAAAGGTGAATTGATCAACATGGTTATAATTATTGTTTATATAAATTCTGAAATGATTATATATTTCTTTGAGATATGAATATATTTGGCCTGTAGTGCAAATATGAACTGTTGATGAATATCTTTGGCCTGTAGTGCAAAGATGAATTGTAGATGAATATCTTTGGCCTGTAGTGCAAAGATAACATGTTGTAGAATATCTTTGGCCTGTAGTGTAAAGATGAATTATTGATGAATATCTTTGGCATGTAGTGCGAAGATGAACTGTTGTTGAATATCTTTGGCCCGTAGTGCAAAGATGGTTTATTGATGAATATCTTTGGCCGTAGTGCGAAGATGGATTTATTAGCATGATTATGAACATGAACTGTGATTTGGTATAACCGTGATCTTTGACGTTTCAGGTAAAGACAGGTGATGATAATATTCTTCGTCTTGGGTGCGAAGAAAAATTTAGAGTCACAATTATGATTATGAGTTATTCATATGATTGTGGACCAGAATTGTTGATTAATATTACAGGGATAAAACATTGTTGATGGATTTTTAACATGGAGAAGATAATAGACTTTATAGTCTATTTGACTCTTCTAATGGATTGCTCGTTCCGCTGCAACTATGGTTGAAATTTTTATCATTTACCATATGTTCTAAATCTCTGATTTATTGTTGATGAAGGCTATTGATAATTGAATTATCTTTAGTCATGATATTCTTTACTGAGCTAGTTGTGCTCACCCTTTTGCTTCACAATTCCTTTCAGGTAATAAGAGTGTAGCTGGGTCGAGCGGGGGTAATAAGAGAATAGAACGGTGGTCATCATTTAGTAGTTATATTTGGTGAAGAAAATAGGGTGAGGCGAACCCAACGTTGGAAGGGTGTTTTGTCACTATCATACAAGATGTCTAATGACATACAACCTCGTGTCATCATAAGACAGGGATGTGCTCATCCACTTGCTGAGTATATCTACGAGCACTACCTATATAATCTTGGTGTTTGTTTGAAGTATAATTCTCAATTAGAGGCAGTGGAGATAATGATAAGTCAAGAGAAGACTCACCATTGGGAAGAATATGATAGTAATCTTCTCGTTTTTCTTTGGGGTCTATTGGGTCAACCAAGGATAATTCTGTGGCCATATGATATCTATCATAACCTAGACACGTGGCCTCCCATGTACGAAGGTTTCCTTGAGCACTTCCCAAAGATTCTAATTTCTAAAACAATTTTTGACTATACCTTTATATAAGGTGTTATTGTGAGGTGATGTCCACGGTTGGAACATGAGTCACATTTGGTATATATTTGTATCCAAACTCACAGCATATGTGTTGTTGTATTTTGCACGACAATTGTTGTAATAAAGTTGTAGTTATTTTTTGTACCATGTATTTGACGACTCAGAATGGGTTGGGTGGAATGAACCTATTTTGGGGTCATTACATTAGTTGTACCTCTTTTGAGTTCAGTTTTATTCTATGATCTGGTCTAGAAACAACAGCCTCTTCCTCACCTCACAAGTACACTAGAGACCTAACTTCTCGCTGACCTCTCTAAGACTCTAGTCTTGGTCGAAGAATTACTCGTCTTTCTCACAGGTACATAAAATAAACTAACTTTAATATTTTCTCTTTTTACAAATGATTTACAACAATGTGCTTCTCAAATAAGCAGATAAGAATTTAGTACAGATGAATGCTTCTTAAATAAGCATATAAGAATTTAGTACAGATAGATGCTTCTTCAATAAGCAGATATAATTTAGTACAGGTTGATATTTCTCAAATAAGCAGATATAATTTTAGTGCAGATGAATGCTTCTTTGTAAGCAGATAGTAATTTGTGCTTTGATCAAATAGTATTTTTATGTAAGCAAATATATAAATTATGCACTGTTATAAAAGTTTAAATAACTTTTATATTTTGTGTGAAAAGATGCTTCTTGAGTAAGCAAATAAGTTATTTTAAGCTTTGAGTCAAATATGCATCTTTTTAAGCAGATATATTCACTTAAATTTGTGAAATAAAAGTTTAAATAACTTTTATATTATGCAACAAGTATTTTATAAATAAATGAATTTATGATCAAATACTTGTGATGATAAATATCAAGATTTGTTTCTCAGATATTCTTTAATAAGTATTATGTGAAAGGTTTTTATGTGTCAATACTTGTATAATAAGAATAAATCAATTCAAACAATATTAATCAAGTATAATAGATAAGTCAGTTAAGCACACACTGATATAGCAAATATTATTTGTTTAACTCAGATAATATATAGGAATATTTTATCTATTATGTGAACCTTTATAAATAATGTCACTTAGTACTATAATGAATCGTACGGTTCGAATTTCTCTTGGTAGAGGTGTATCTCCGTAGCCTTGCGGCGTCTAAGTACGACAAAATTTATAATTTCACAATTGATATTTATATAAATATTTTCAATAGATCACTACGGTTCTCAAATTCGGTTCGGATGACTACTCTTTTTGGAGCAGTATCTCAGTGTTGTTTTGAGCTATCAAGTGTCGTATCTATTTTACGATATTTATATAAATAATATCAATAAAAGGTTACTGAAAACTATAAGAAATCGTACGGTTGGATTCCTCTCCGTAGAGGTTTATCTCCGTAGCCTTGCGGCGCCCAAGTATCGTTTTATTTGATAAATAGATGAAATATAGATATATAGAATTGTGTATAACAGTTTATATTCGTATATCTATAAATATAAATAAGCAAGAGATAATTCAAATAAATAAATCAAACAACTTATCTCAATATGCTTAGACCAATTTTCTCTTCTCAAATAATCAGAACTTTTGTAAGAAGAGAGAGAAAGCTTCTTAGAGAGAGTATGTAGGAGAGAAAATATGTTTTTCTTTGTAAGTTCATTGGCAAAATGAAAATAAAGAAAAAGCCTCCTATTTATAGATTTTTAAAGTCAGGGGTAAAATGATAATTTTTGAAATTTGATTTTAAATGAATGGCTAGGATTGTTTCAAGTTAAAATCAATGGATGGGATGAAAGCAAAGCACACGGATTGCAAAAAAAAATTCAAACTTCAGCCCATCCTTTTTTTTTAATCACTTGGTCATTTATTGCTCATTTTGACCACATTCAATTTGCCCACACATATATTACAACTCATACACGGTTTCCTTTGTCCCAATTTGAAAGGCACGGTTTTGGTCAAAGAAAGTGTAATTGTCAGCACACTAAACAAAAGGAATGCATGCATTATGTTATATAATAAATATGCATGCACTTACTTTGCATATATATATATACAGAAATGATCAGGTAAGGGATCCCTTACTTTATTAAAATAAGGGACTTTTTTTTTTACTTTTTTTTTTAAAACAACTAAAAAAAAAGTTTAATATTTTATGGAACTGAAATTTTTCCATAATACAATATTTTGGGCGTGTTTTAAATACCTATACCAAAAAGTGGTGGTACAGTCTGCCCAGACTGTACATACATGTTTTGTTATGCGTACCCAAATTACACTCAAAACACTGTATTATGAAAAAATTTCAATTCCATAAAATATTAAACTTTTTTTTTTAGTTGTTTTAAAAAAAAAAACAAAAAAAAACAAAAAAAAAGTCCCTTATTTTAATAAAGTAAGGGATCCCTTACCTGATCCTGACCCTATATATATATATATATATATATATATAAAACAATAAAATAGTTTTGCCCAATTTTAAAATAAAATAATTTTTGAGATATTTAAATAATAAAATTTGTAAGACCCCGAATTTTATGAAATAAAAGTATTCAATTTTTCTTATAATTACTATTCAGTAAATGGTTAAATTGATAAAAGTTTAAAGTTATGAGTGCAATATGATTTTTTTTTCAAAATAAGCAAGTGATTATAAAATAATCATTGTTGTCGGGGAATATTCGTTTGGTCGTGGAATATTCTTTCTGTCGGGGAATATTCGTACGACGGCGCAGCTATTTGTGGGCCCCATAACGAATAACTGTCGGGTGAAGGAAAACGACAAATTTAAGTTTTTACAAATAACGGCGTAGTTGTTACCGTTAACACTGTTGGAATACCCGGTGGTTAAAATACAGTAATACGCGTTATTGCACAGTAGCACACGGTATTGCATAGTATTTTTGAAATTATTGATTCTTACGTAAGAAGGCACTACTCAATAATTGTTACAGTAATTACTGTTCAATATTTTATTTTATTGATTAAATAATTGCTGCGTTGAAATTTTATATTATTGTTGTTTCAATAATTGTTGCTGCACAGTATTTTCTATTATCAGATCAATAATTCATATTATTTGAATAATATTATTAGATAACATTATTGTCAATGTCTAGAAAGTTCTGTCTAAGGAGAGGTTTGGTCATCTAATTGTGCGCCAGTAAGGAGAAATTCTTATTGGAAAGCCCCCTCTTTCCTGGGAACGGCCTGGTTGTCATAAATGTGATTCTGTAATATTATTTGTGAATAATTAATTATTGATTCATATGATAAGGAAATATTTATTTTATGTGGATATAAACGAGGGATATATTTTTGTGGTTAAAAATGAATGAGTTAATGTTGAGATTTTTATCCGTATTTTTGTCGGAATGGAGGTATTAAAAATCAGAGTTTTTGAGATATTTTGCGGGGGTTATAATTTTTAATCCGACCGTTGGATCGTGGTAATTTTTGGATATGTTATACATATATAAGTTGAGTATATGTCCACAAATTTTGAACCGTTAAAAATGAACGTATGATTTATTATGAATTTTACGAGATGACTGGTTCAGAAATTGTTGAATTTTCGGAGTTTATCATTTTGGTGAAAAATTCTAGAATTGGTGGGCCCCACTTGTGGTTGGTGAAGAAATGTGCTGAATTATATTTCAAATGTGGTGGGTGGGAATAGTAGCAGGTAAAGCCATCAGGTTGCAGGTCAAACCTACCAAAATTTTCCTATAAATAGAGGGCTAAGTTAGAATTGAAAATCACACCAGAAACATAAGCTTTCTCTCTTTCTCTCTCTATATTATGAAGCATATTTTGTGAGTTTTTAGATACTTGGTGAGTTGCTATTCATCAGTGCAAGTTTCCTTCAGCATCATATCCGATATCCAGTCAGAAGTATTGCTCTTTTGAGGTAAGGGATAGTAAGGGATTGTAAGGGATAGTAAGGGATTTTAAGGGTTGTTATGTTTTTCAGTTTCGTAATTTTTCTGAACTTCAAAAATTCTGGAAAAATTTCAAATGATATTTTGATGAGTTTTATTGATTGTGTCCAAAAATGGTGATTTTTGGATGTATAGATTGAGAGTTATGAATTTTATGAGAAAAGACTATTTTAAAAGTAACTGCTTATAATTTCTTGTGGTTAACTCTAAAATTGATGAAATTTTTATTGGGAGTACATGTATATGATGGAAGTATACTCTGTTAATTTCAGAATTTTTGGACAAAAGTATAATTTTTGATAAATGTCTAAATATTCGGCTGTTTTGGCCATATGAAAAATAGTAAATGACTTTTAAAAATTCTGAGAAAAATATATGTTCACTATGGGACTATATTATACTAAATCCCAGAAAAGAAATATTTTTGGAACTGATTTGGTATTTTTCATGAAAATGGTCTAGTTATGAGTAAATGAATTAAATATGTTTTGTGAAGAAAGAAAATTGGAAAATAGGATTTTATGGCTTGAGAATCCTATATAAGGTATATGCAGATTTTTGATGAGGGTTTTGGTTATTGATGATGAAATTGTAAGAGTTGGCATTTTATGATGATTAAATGCATTAATTAGTAAAGTGTAAACAATTAAAATAATTGTTTATAAATTTAAGTAATGTTATTCTTTCAATATCATTATACCGAAGTATTGGTATGAATTTTATTGTGGAATTTCTACCTTTTTGAGTCGGTGTTACTATTCACGAGTTACTATTCACGAGTTACTATTCATGAGTTACTATTCACGAGTTACTATTCACGACAAAATTGGTTTCTTTTACTAACCAAATTATAGTTGATTTATGAATATTACTCTTGAGATTAAATCTATATGTTGATCATATTATTTTTATCATCATATATAACATTTTTATAACCCTGATGTTGAAATTCTCTTTCACTGGAGTGTAAAGATGGGTAGATTATTGGTATGATCATGACTAGGGTTCTCTTTGGCCTGTAGTGCAAAGTTGAATTGTGACTGGTATGATCATGACCATTAAATTTATAATTGAATATCTTTAGCTTAAGTGCAAAGGTGAAATGATCAACATGGTTATAATTATTGTTTATATAAATTCTTAAATGATTATATATTCTTTGAGGTATTAATATATTTGGCATGTAGTGTAAATATGAATTGTTGAGGAATATCTTTGGCCTGTAGTGCAAAGATGAATTGTAGATGAATATCTTTGGCCTGTAGTGCAAAGATGGTCTGTTGATGAATATCTTTGGCCCGTAGTGCAAAGATGACCTGTTGTTGAATATCTTTGGCCAGTAATGCAAAGATGAACTGTTGACGAATATCTTTGGCCTGTAGTGCAAAGATGACTTGTTGATGAATATCTTTGCCCCGTAGTGCAAAGATGAAGTTATTAGTATGATTATGAACAGGAACTGTGATTTGGTATAACCATGATGTTTGATGTTTCAGGTGATAAAAATTATCTTCGTCCTAGATGAGAAGAGGAATTTAGAACTACAGTTATGATTATGAGTTATTCATATGATTGTGGACCAGAATTGTTGATTGATGTTACAGGGATAAAACATTGTTGGTGGATTTTTAACATGGAGAAAATAATAGACTTTATAGTCTATTTGACTCTTCTAATGGATTGCTCGTTCCGCTGCAACTATGGTTAAAATTTTTATCATTTACCATATATTCTAAATCTCTGATTTATTATTGATGAAGGCTATTGATAATTTAATTATCTTTAGTCATGATATTCTTTACTGAGCTAGTTGTGCTCACCCTTTTGCTTCACAATTCCTTTCAGGTAATAAGAGTGTAGCTGGGTCGAGCGGGGGTAACAAGAGAATAGAACGATGGTCTCTAACTGTGGAGTTCTCCCGAAGCAGTATAGAAAAGTTCATTTAGTAGTTTTATTTGGTGAATCCAATAGGGTAAGGTGTACCCAACATTGGAAGGGTATTTTGTCACTATCATACAAGATGTCTAACGACATACAACCTCGTGTCATCATAAGACAGGGATGTGCTCATCCACTTGCTGAGTATATATACGAGCACTACCTATATAATCTTGGTGTTTGTTTGAAGTATAATTCTCAATTAGAGACAGTAGAGATAATGATAAGTCAAGAGAAGACTCACCATTGGGAAGAATATGATAGTAATCTTCTCGTTTTTCTTTGGGGTCTATTGGGTCAACCAAGGATAATTATGTGGCCATATGATATCTATCATAACCTAGACGCATGGCCTCCCATGTACGAAGGTTTCCTTAAGCACTTCCCAAAGATTCTAATTTTCAAAACAGTTTTTGACTATACCTTTATGTAAGGTGTCATTGTGAGGTGATGTCCACAATTGGAACATGAGTCACATTTGGTATATATTTGTATCCAAACTCACAGCATATGTGTTGTTGTATTTTGCACGACAATTGTTGTAATAAAGTTGTAGTTATTTTCTGTACCATGTATTTGACGACTCAAAATGGGTTGGGTGGAATGGACCTATTTTGGGGTTGTCACAAAATTAATTTGAATAAAAAAATGCCCATATGTAAAAAAAAATGATTTAATCAAAATCTCCATCTTCTTTTCAAATTCGATCAAACAAGCATTTGATAATCAACATATGACTTTTGTCCCATAATGCATGACCCAATTGATTTTACACATTAAAATATCAAGATCAATAAAATCAATTAAATAAAATTTAGAAAATATTTTTGGACAAAGTAAATAAGATAAATAAAATAATTATAATAAAAATCCTATGGAGAGGATTCTACCCTTTTAATTAATTTATTTACTAATTATTGTTATCATCAAAATAAAACTAAAAGTTGGAGACCCAATAATATCAAATTAACACATTATTATTCACAATAATAATTAGAGAAAATTTAATTTTATTCATTAATAAGTTGGGGTCTTACAATCTAGGTTGATTAAATTTTAGGTTTTGATTATTTCGACTCTGTGTGGAGAATTGCATTTAATAATTTATTGATGGATATCATTATTACATATTTGAAGTCATTAGTGCTCTGTTTACTTATTTTAAGGTTTGTTGTGCTTTGCATTTTTCTTTCCTTTTCGGGAAGGGGGTATTACACCAATAGTCTTCATGTTCATCTTGTTCCACTGCGCGTCACTCTTATTTGTGGGCTTAATTCCATCGTTCTCAAGTGGTTCGTACAAATTCTTGCAGTAAAGCAAATTCTCCATTTTTCGCACAAGAAAACCACAAAAATAACCTAGCTTTGATACCACTATTGGGAAAAGTACGCCTAAAATAGTCTCTATTCTAAGAATTACTTTTTCATCTTTGTGCAATTAAATATGAAATCAACAAAACCAATTTTGTGAACGAAAATAACAAATAACCATCCACAAGCAAGACACCAAATTTACGTAGAAAACCCTCTAAAACTAAGAGGTAAAAACCACGGGTCAAACTCTGAATCTCCACTATATCACTAATAATGGACTTACAATAATCCTCCCAAATTTTATGCCCTAAAATTTGAGATTGTACAATAGATTAAGAGAATACAAATTTACCTTTAATTAGGTTAAGAAACCTAATTAACTTCACCACCTAAAAAATACCCCAAGCAATAAAGTGTTCAAGTTTTAAATTGAACGAAGATGTCGGCAGATATCGAACACCAAACTGTAATTCTCTCAATTTATTCTTTTGGTATCATCTTGCTTCCAAGCTTATCTCATGTTTCAAATAAGACTCCTTCATAACCTTATTTATAATACTATTCCTAATCTATTTCTATTATGGATTAGAAACAATTTATTCTCCTAATCAAAATAGGGATCACGTCTCTTTATTTTGGTCACCAACTAATCTAACAAGTAAATTCTTTTTCAACTTCGATTCCAATAGAACTTTTACTAATTAGTAAGCTCCCCTTAATTTAATTCCAACTTGAATTTCTTTCATGGGTGATGACCCATACCAAACATCAATATCTTATTTTAAGAAATAAAATCCTCAAATTTAACAATAATAAAAATAGTTCATGTCATTCCAATAAAAAGCCAAATATTTTTTTTTCTATTTTATGAGAATGTGTCATTAATTTCATTCCCATTTTTTATTTTTGCAATCCAAACATATAATGCAGCAACATCTCATTGCCAAAAAAATAATTTCACTTCTCCATTCATATTTTGTTCCAACGCTTATGCTACGTTTGAATTGAGGAAATGAAAAATAGTATATCTGATAATTATTTTGGAGAATAAATCATTCCGATGGAATGAAAATTCATTTCACTCCTTTGATTTTTATTCCATGTGGGAGGTGGTGAAATAAAATTCATTCCAATGAAATAGATATATGTGATAACTTTGTCATCATATTATATACCATCTACTTTCAACAATAATCAAACATATACTTGAAATACCTTAAAATCATTCTATTCTTTTTTATATTCTATTTTTTCTATCCAAACGCAGCATTACCAAGATATTGAACCCTTGGTTGATTTTAAACACTGGAAATTTTTTTATGCTTAAAAAGTATTTTAATAATATGGTATAATACATTGGTTGAGTACATTTTTTTATAATTGATAAGTATTACTATAATATTTAATACTACATTATTTTGAAACTCATTTAAAATTTAAATTTGAAAATTGAAACTCATTATTTTTTATTTTTTACAGTTGTGTATGGCGACGGGTGAAATCGTCGTTATAACCCAAAAAATTATCGTCATAGTTAATTATGTACTACACAGTTGTGTATAAATATTTTTCTCTAAATATAAATAAAAATATAAAAATTAAAATTTATTTATAGATACAAATATATGTGTATTTTGTATTCAAAAATATTTATTTACGCCCTACCGACTAGTCTAACAACTCCATCTACATATAGAGTAATCAATCATTAAAAGATTACCTGCAATCTATCATGCAACACACGACACTTCATAATATTAGAAGGGTTATAATAATTAGTATTATACTTTTATTTAGATTAATTAGAGTAATAAAAATTTTAAAAGTGATTAGTATGAAGTTAATTTTAATCAATTGATCAATAATTAATACTGTTAACGCCCGATTTTGTACGCCTGACGAAATCACCAAAACAGCAGGCCAAAATAGCGCCAACGGTTGATGGAGTAATTGTTGTGAAATCAAACTCACGAAACAAAATAAATAAATATAAAATATGAACACAAGACACAAGAATTACGTGGAAACTCAATTGGAGAAAAACCACGGAGAGAGAGTAATCCACTATAATAATATTGAGAGTACAAGTTGTGTATTTGTGTTGTATCTCTTGTGTCCTTCCTCCTTCAATCGCTTGCATATTGATGTATATATAGATAGGAGTAGGAGTCCTTTTCAGAATCACCTTATAACTGCAATTAATGGCTAATAGATTCCTTCCCAAATTAAACCTCCTTATCCCACCAAATAAAAAAATACAATCTTATTTTAATAAGGACTCTCTCACTATCCAAATAATCACACTCCAACATTGCCCCCAGTCTCTTATTTACAAGGAACTTAAAATAAGAGAGTATACAAAAAGTCTCTTCGGAATTTTTAACCTCGGGATTTTTATCCGCTGGATTTTTATCCGCTGGATTTTTATCCGCTGGATTTTTATCCGCTGGATTTTTATCCGCTGGATTTTTATCCGCTGGATTTTTATCCGCTGAATTTTTATCCGCTGGATTTTTATCATCCGAATTTTCTTCAGTCTGTGGTTGATGATGAAACCAAAGCTGCCTTTAAAGCACTTCAATGATATAAAAGCTTAAACTTTTATCTTTGCGCTGGCTGAATTCGTTACTGGTGCGGTGACTCAGCACCAATTTATCATCACCTGGACCAAAGTGTTAATGTTTAGATTTTACATACATCATGTGAATACTATCACTACATGCATAATATAAGTTAGAGAATATGTAAAATTGTATCAATAATCAATTACAAATATGCTTCAATTGCTATTGATATAATACATATATACACACGTACAAATATATATTTATTTTAATAAAAAAGAATCACTTATCTCCTTCGGTGAATCGGTGATTTTAAATCGACACTAGAACAAGTGTCTTGTTCCCACAGACGGCGCCAATGTTAACGCCCGATTTTGTACACCTGACGAAATCACCAAAATAGCAGGCCAAAATAGCGCCAACGGTTGATGGAGTAATTGTTGTGAAATCAAACTCACGAAACACACTCACATAAACGTAAATAAATAAATATAAAATATGAACACAAGACACAAGAATTACGTGAAAACTCAATTGGAGAAAAACCACGGAGAGAGAGTAATCCACTATAATAATATTGAGAGTACAAGTTGTGTATTTGTGTTGTATCTCTTGTGTCCTTCCTCCTTCAATTGCTTGCATATTGATGTACTTATAGATAGGAGTAGGAGTCCTTTTCAGAATCACCTTATAACTGCAATTAATGGCTAATAGATTCCTTCCCAAATTAAACTTCCTTATCCCACCAAATAAGAAAATACAATCTTATTTTAATAAGGACTCTCCCACTATTCAAATAATCACACTCCAACAAATACGTAGATGAAATGTGATCTTTCTTTGTGTGTCAATACTATATTATTTAAATAGGAGGACGGGAGTACGACAATTATTTAATGAGGTCGTTGACAAATCATTACATTTATTAAAATATATTTTAGAACACAAATTTCACAAAAAGAATAAAAGTACCAAGTTTTGAAATTTTGTATACATGTATTGTATTATTACCATTTATTTAGCAACTAAAATACAGAAAATATCCCCAATTCGAATAAAATACTAGTACAAAATTATACAGAAGGACTAATATGTAATTAGCCACCCAGAAAACGAAAGAAAATTATCTGGATTCTGATAACGTAACTTTTAAGTGTGAGAGAGAGAGAAACAGCCAAAAAGCTGTTAGTTGCCATAATTATAATGACAGCTGTATTCCCCCTTCTCTCCCAAACACAAAATCAAAGAAAACGTAAAAACCCTGCAAGATTCTTCATCTTCCCATTCAAACCTCCAAATCTCAACTTATTAACGTTCAATGCCACTCTTCCTCTCTCTCTCCCTGCGATCTTCAATTCCTTTCTCTCTCTACATTCCTCTCTCTTTACAGCATTGTTTTTGATTTTTCAATGGCGGATGTTTTTTCAAGCTGAGAGATTTCATTTCTAGTCTCTCTCTCTATATATATGACATTTTTCTGTCTAGATTTTAACTATATTTAGATCTTTCCAAGTGGAACAGCTTTGATTCGTTAACTTATTTAGAAATGCGGATTGTTATGTACTGATTCGAGCTGTATTTTAGATCTGAAGCTATTTATTTCGGTTATGAAGAGAGATTAACGTTGATTTTTGTAGTTATGAATGAAAAGTTAGGGTTTTAATGTTTTGATTAGAGGTGGGGATTTGGATTTGGTGATTAATTTGTGGATATTAAGGATTTAAGGGTTTACAGAGTTTAGATTTAGCGATGAATAGGAGTTTTAGGGCTCCGGAGAGGGGAATGCAGCCGGCAATGGCGAAGCAGAGGCAGCGAATGAGGGCATCGGCGATGAAAGAGAAGGAAGAAGAACTTGCGTTGTTTCTAGAAATGCGGAAACGGGAAAAGGAGCGGATCAATCTACTTATTCAGAACTCGGATGAGTTCGATACTCCACTTGGTATGATTTTTATTACTTTTTCCAAATGCTCTTTGTTAATTTTTGATTTTGAAGGGTTTAATATAAATTGATGTAAGTTTGAGATTCTGATTCTCTACTGTTACTTGATTAACCTATTTTGATTATAACTGCCATGATGTTTTTGATATTTTTATTAAAGAAAGATATGTGGTACTTTTTGGTCCTTTTTATAATTGTTCTGAAATTTGTGAAATATAACATTTTTGGTGGTACGGATAATATTTTCTGACTATTTTATGGAAAATTTTGCTTGTTAGTTACTTCTGGTCATTATTGTTGGGTGTGAGTTTAAATTGTAATTGTGCTATTAATAACACGCAGGATCAACAACGGGAAGTTCTCCCATATTTGATATTGTGTCAGCTACACCAGCACCAGTACGAAAGACCGCTGCTGATGAGTTTCTGAATTCTGAGAATGATAAAAATGATTATGAATGGTAAATCTCATGGAATTTCTAACCTTTTTTTCGAAGGTTCAGATGTCTTGACATTTTTTTATTTGGATTTAAAGTGTTTTTGAATGTTACAATGCCCTTTTTAATTTTGTTGCTCTTCAAATTCTACTCTAAAGGTACTATTTGGCCTGTTGGCCCGCTGCCCCTCTGCCTTATTTTGGACTAGTGTATTTTATTGTATCCTTAGAAGAATTTTTATTCAGGCAAACATTTACAGTTTGATTTATGAGAATACAAATTCTGATGACTAATTAGTTATGTTATCATTTCTTCACAAGTGAGCATGGTTATAAACTAAACTCTTTTAGATTCATGCTGCAATCTGGGAACCTTAACTTGAGAACTCCTTTTAATTGCATGGAGCTCTTTCTCTGCTTTTTTCTCAGTCCTTACTTTCCCAAGTCTGCTGCTTTCTTCACTGAGCTTCATTGGTGTATCCTCACTTTTGACATCTATTTGGAGTGCTATGGTCAGATCACACAAATTTGTAATGGCTTCATGTTTTACGGAACATACCAAACCACCTTACCTTGAGAACTCTTCCTCTTAATGAACGTGCCCAGAGGCCATCATGAAGAGATAATAATCACTACAAAGGAAAAGAAAATAAGTTGACAAAGAAGAAGAAAAAAATTCTTCGCATTTCCCCCCCATTTCTCGTAAATAGGAGGAGGTATTTGTCCAAGGATTCTGGTTGATGCTAGTTTGTACAACCCTGAATAAAATAATTAATTTAGGACTATTATATATTGAAAGAACTTGTAAACCTCTATACCAACAGCCGACCTACAGAATATATGTCTACCTATCATATACATCATTATATATATTTAAGAGGACAGGATCTGAATGTCTATCTAAGATTAAACAGTTGCAATATGTCCATTGGAGATATATGCATGACATATATTTAATATTTTTGTTAAATTTCTCTTTTATTCGAGTCTGCAATTAAAGTTGCATAGTTCCCAAGATCACTATTACCCATTGCCGGTTATCTTTCTGTTGGTGGATTGGGTTGGAGTGCTAAGAGATTTCATTTTCTTCTGAATATCTGGATTTAGTTTGAAGCTGGTAATTACTAGGATTCTCTGTGTTTTCAGGCTTCTAACCCCTCCTGGCACTCCTCTTTTTCCTTCACTGGAGATGGAATCACAAAAAACCATAATGAGTGAGATTGGAACTCCTAAAGCTCGCCCAACTGCATTGAAATCTAGAGTAAGAGCCATTTTTTTTCCTTCCCGTCTAGCAGTAAATATACAGGTTATTAGATGATATTAATGTTCGGTGTAATTTTTTTATCTAAAAAAATAAAAATGTTCCAGTCTAATTATTTATGTGAAAAAAATTAGAAAATTTCAGTTTAATAGTTTATAGACATGTAACTCTAGTAGCATTAATGCAAGTAATCAACTAATCATAAAAAGATAGTTTAACCACTACAACATTTAAGTCTATAATAAACCTCTGGTCTGTTACAGACTATCTCAAAGTTAGGTTGACTGCAAGTAAAAAAGAAGGTTGTGTCATGTAAAGCCACATTAAGGCTAGAGTTAATCCTAATTTACAATACAAATTAAAGCCAAATTAATCCTTCTTTATGTGTGTTTATCTATCCTTGGCAGACGAATCGAATATGATTTCTCAGCAGAAGCAGACATATTTGTGCTTTCTCATACGCTTGCTTCTAAAAATTAATTCTTTTGTCATGCCCTTCCCAGGGTGTACCAGCTTGAATCTGAGTTTTAATTTTGTAAAATGTTTAGATGAAACTACATTGATTCTCTACTTCTTTTGTTGATGGGGAAATGAACTTATTTGATTCCAAGAAATTATTATATATGGAGACAAAGTGTTTCTCTGTTTAGTTGGATTACAAGAAGTATCAAAGAACATTTGACAGAATTAATGCCTCGTTGCTTATGAACAAAATATACTTTTTAAATGTTGGACATGATGCCTACAATGTCAAGTGCTTAACACACATCTTTGTTTAAAGGATGTCTGCTTTTTTTGCTGGCATCTTTTTAGTAAATATCTATGTTGAGCTCCTTATGCAAAAGACTTCCTGCTCAAGAAGTTCTAGACTCTTAGACCTCTTAACAAATTCATGATACCCTTTTTAATATACTTTAGGATATTTTGACTTTGCATATGCCAACTCACAAACTAATGAATTCTTGTCGTTCTGTTCATTGTTAATATGATTCTAGCTAGCAAATCCCCAGCTGGAGCCTACTGCAAGGAGCAACTTAGCATCTAGGCAGTCAGCTTCTTCTCCTGGGCTGAATACTTCTAGTGGAATAGTTCGCAGGCCCTCTTCATCTGGGGGTCCAGGATCAAGACCTGCTACACCAACTGGACGCCCTACTTTGATCTCATCATCTAAACCCACCTTGACCTCAGTATCGAAACCCATGTTAACCTCAGCCCCTAAGCCCTCATCTATCGCTGCATCTAAATCCTCATCTACCACTGCATCTAGGCCTTCTCGGTCTTCAACACCCACCTCTCGTGCCACTTTGACTTCAACCAAGTCCACAGTTCCTGCGAGATCTTCAACACCTACGGCAAGATCTACTGCAAGATCTTCAACACCTACGGCAAGGTCTACTGCAAGATCTTCAACACCAACGGCTAGAGCATCTGTACCTGCATCCAAACCTACATCCAGGGCAACAACGCCAATTCGTAGGCCAACTACACTGTCAACTGCAACAAATCCATCTGCTCCTCCAGTTAAATCTCCTTCTGCGTCAGTACCGAAGTTAGCTCCTACTACAGCAACAAATCCAGTGCCTCCACGTGCTAGTTCTCCGACAGTGAAACAGAGACCGTGGAAACCTTCAGAGATGCCTGGTTTCTCCCTAGATGCACCACCAAATTTACGAACATCACTTCCTGACAGGCCTATTTCCGCCACTAGGGGTAGGCCTGGAGCACCAAGCATCCGATCAGCATCAGTTGAGCCTGCTCCTAATGGAAGGATTAGACGACAATCATGTTCTCCCTCGAGAGGACGGCCCCCAAATGGCCTCAATGTTAACAGTGGAAGCTCTGTTCCTGCATTGAATCGTGCATATGCTAAAGCTAATGACAATGTGAGCCCTGTAATGTATGGAACAAAGATGGTTGAAAGGGTTATAAATATGCGTAAATTGGTACCACCAAGGCAGGATGACAAACATTCACCCCTCAGTAACTTATCTGGCAAGTCTTCATCACCTGACAGCTCGGGCTTCGGAAGAACTCTCTCTAAGAAATCCTTGGATATGGCTATAAGGCATATGGTACGTATCTTATTTCTCTCACAGCTATGACTGTAAACAATAAAGCATAGGTTCAGACCAATAAGTCGTTTTAGTTTAGGAGTCTGAAGAGTTCCTTGTAGACAATTTGAACTCATGCCATCGGAGTTAGTTGGTGTGGAGTTTTGGTTGGGGGGTGCTGGCCGTAGGAGTGGGGCTGTTGACAATAATCTACCTGGCTTTTATTTTGAAAGATATCTCCCACAATCATAAATCTAAGATATGTTGCTTCTTTTTTGTTTGTTGACATAATCGTCTTCTTTTTTTATTTACTATATTTGTTTATCAGTAAATTTGGTCAAGTTTCTTATATATTGTTTAATTTGGATTGACCTCTGGAGCAGGATATCAGACGAAGCATTCCGGGTAATCTAAGGCCATTAATGACAAATATTCCAGCATCCTCCATGTATAGTGTGAGATCAGGGCCTGCACCACGAGGCAGGACGGATAGTGTTTCAGACTCGCCTCTTGCAACTAGCAGTAATACTAGTTCTGAAGTGAGCGTCAACAACAATGCTCTTTGTTTGGACAGAAGCGAGCTGGAGGATGATAATAACAGTGAAAGAGGCATTCGATCCCCTGCTAGCTTTCGGGGCAGGTGATGATTTGTGCCCTTTATGATACGATAAAAACTAGCTAGTTTTCTAATACACTTGTTGTTTGATATGATTCTCTACTGGCATTAGAGTGGAAGGACTATTTGGTAACCAGGGAGAACTGACAGGATATGTGGCTAATGCCTACATGATTTATGTAAAATTAATGAACTGATTAGGTGTATTATCATCTAAAGCGTTTGTATTTTTAGAAACTTAGTGAACCATCTTTCTGTCTCATTGTATTTGTGTTCACGGAGTGTTTCCTATTGATGCTCAAATATGAACGTTGAATCCCAGTGCTCCATTTTACTTAAACAACTCCTCACTCTCTCTCTCTCTCTCTCGGAAGAAAGTACTAGTATCATAAATGAACCTAAAATTTTGATGCTGGTGTGGACCCAAGGTGCTTGGTCCATCTGTTGGCGCCATCGCAAAGCATTTAAATATCCACCCTTCAAATTTTCTCCTCCTTCAAGGTGAAATGTGATGGGCACAAGAATGGGTCCAAATGGTAACTGGAAAATTTGTATCCGTTCGCATTCGTATTCGAAAAAAAGATATTATTCGCATTCGAAAAAAAATTCGTATTCGGTTTAAAGGTGTTCGCAAATAAACGAATACAAATATAGACGTATTAAAATTCGACTGTAAATATATCCAATGGATAGCGGATATTCGGAATTCGGATTTGTATCCGGAATTTACATTCTAATAACTTATATATATTAGGGAATAATGACCATACACAGCTCTGTATGGTTTATTTGTGCACAGTCGTTTTAGCAGATTTGTTTTTGATTTTTGATTTGGGAGGAGAGAATCTATTTTTTTAAAAAAATAAATAAGCCAAAACGACGTAGTTTTGGTTGGTTACGCACAAATAAAACATACATAGCTGTGTATGACCATATTATCCTAAGTTATTCGAATGTGAATTCCGGATACGAATATGAATATCGGATTTCGGATATCCGCTATCCGTCGGATATATTTACGCTCGAATGTTAAACGAATATGAATATCCGTATTCGTATTCATTTATTTGCGGGATACCTTTAAATCGAATAAGGATATATCCGTTTTTTTCGAATGCGAATAATATCCACTTTTTTCCGAATACGAATGCAGACGAATACGAATTTTTCGGTTACCATTTATAGTCCTACCTACTATATACTCATCTGGAGAGGACTATATAAAAATATCAAATATATACGTGAAGATATTAGTTCCCCACCATCTAAATACAGTGGATTAGAGTAGAATAAGGTCAACTATGTGAAGAATAAAGTTTGAGAGCATATTCTGCTGCACTTGGTTACAAAACGTTGGGCGCTTGAGACTTTAGGTAGGATTTTTTGGGTGAATCTCACGTAGTTAAATAAATTTACTAATTATAGTTTAACAAAACACACCGGTCTTAACTATAATACCACTCATCATTCCAAACCAACTAAATTAATTATAACAATCAAGAAAAGACTAAATATTAAGTGGTTTTACTAAGGGTTTCTAATGAACCTACTTACTTGCAAAACACATAAAAAATCACAACGAAAATCCACAAACAACAATTGGAAACTCAAAAGCACAAGCATGTTTTTAATATTACATTACATATCCATATGCAATCCAAACAAACCAATCAAAAAATAGTCTTCAAGCCTTCATACTTACCAATGCTTAAACATGAACAAGTTATGGTGCAGGCAATCACAGGATGCCTCCAAGTAAATGAAGCTCCCGCACAACATCGTGTATATTCTTTCGATCTTGTGGTGAAGGCAATGAGCAGGATACTCCAATCTTGATAGCTGAAATGAGACACTCAACAACCTGATCTTTATTATTGTTCAAAAGTGATTTGTCCACAATATCAATCACCTGGTCTGGTAATGGTAATGCCATCTGAGCAAAGTCATGGAGATTTAAGTCGGTGTGAAACATGTCGTCGGTTGGTCTCTTTCCTGTTATCATTTCTAACAACAGGATTCCGAAACTGTAGACATCTCCATTTGCTGACATCTCACTTCCAATACCATACTCTGTGTACATTTAACTTTTGATTAAGCAAGGGAAATGACAAAAGTACAGTGGAGTACAAGGATAATGAAATTTCAAAATGTAATATCTAAAAGCTTTGTACCAGAATGAATATTATAATTGTTATATGAAAAACGGAAAAGTAAGAACACACGATATATCCAAGTTAACAAATTTGGCTAGTCCTGCTTGTGTAATGTATTCATTAGATGCCTCACATACTACAATGATCCACACACCAAATAATATTTTATAGTAACTAGAAAATCCCTAGTTGCTATAACATGAGCCAAAACTCATGAAACTCAATACATTAGTAAAACTTAAGACCGGGCTACTAATAAATTCCCAAGCCCAATTGCACTTTGCACTTGGCTTCCAGGGGCCCTGCCCCATTGCAATCCCAGCCAGCTCACTGGCGAGTTGGGCAGACATTCGCTCACAGGCGAGTGTGACCTCGGACTACCCTGTCGTAGTGGTCATTCATTGAACCTGTAGAGGTACGAGTAAATCCCAACAATAATGAAAATCGCTAATCTAATTATTCAAAAGTAGACATTTACCTGGAGGAGTATAACCAATAGACCCCCTAACTCCAATGGAACTTGCTTGGTTTGCATAAGAGCTATCAGTTCTTTCTAGAATCCACTTTGCTAATCCGAAGTCACCAACATGTCCGGTCAATTCCTCATCTAGTAGAATATTACTAGGTTTGATGTCGCAGTGCACAATAGGGGTTTGGCAATCATTGTGAAGATAGTCGAGTGCAGCTGCAACATCTATAGCAATGCTAAATCTTTCAATGAGATTTAAGTGTCTTACCTCATCACGTGCCTCTTCTTCTCTTCGAACTGGATGCAACCACTCCTCCAGGCTCCCGTTCACCATAAATTCATACACCACAGCCTTGAAGTCGTTTCCCTGATAATCAATGCTCGAACAAGTAGTTACTACTTTGACCAGATTCCGATGCCTTATGTTCCTCATTGCGTCACATTCAGCTATGAAACTCTTGGCAGCCCCATGGTGTTCAAGTTTGAGTACCTTCACAGCTACATGTCTTCCATCATCAAGAATTCCTTTATACACTGTTCCGAAAGCACCCATACCAATCAAATTGGCAGAAGAGAACCCCTTTGTGGCTTTATTGAGAGTTTGATAAGATACAATGAAAAGTGAATGCTCCCTTGATTCTGAAGGACGTTGTCTTCTTTTCTTTTTAAGCCAACAAAAAGTTAACAAACACAAAACCAGACTAATCAGTCCCAACACTCCAATAACTATGGGGACTACCAATTTGTAGTTAACAGTTTGCACTTTCTTTTTAGATCCTTTAAAGCTGCAGTTAGGAAGCTTTAATTCAGGTATACCACCACAAAGCTTCAGATTTCCATTTACAAAAACTGCACTTGCATTCCTGAAAACTCCTTCGTTGGGCAACTTGCCCTCAAAAGCATTAAAAGATAAATTCAAATATTCTAATGCAAAGGTCCCCAAGAAATTTGGTATTTTACCCGAAATATTGTTGCGAGAAAGATCCATAATTCTAATGCCTCTTAAGGAACTCCAAGATGTAGGGATGCTTCCTTGAAAGGAGTTACCTTGAATATCTAAGTATTCCAATCCTACACAGCTACCAAGAGTGCTAGGAATTTCACCGGATAACA
Organism: Panax notoginseng; assembly: GCA_016801055.1. NCBI lineage: Eukaryota > Viridiplantae > Streptophyta > Magnoliopsida > Apiales > Araliaceae > Panax > Panax notoginseng. The sequence goes on along the minus strand of CM029015.1, from coordinate 205,275,391 downwards.
TGTTATCAGAAGCATTCAGATATTCCAAATTTTTTGCTTGACCTACTTCCATGGGAAGGGAACCAATTAAATAGTTTCGAGATATGTCTAAACCCATAGACAAAGATGGAAGAAGGAAAATTTCAGGAGGTATTATGCCACTAAGGTGGTTGTGAGAAAGAGTTAATGAAACCAAATTTTGGCAATTCCCCAAACTTGGTGGGATGTTTCCATTAAAATGATTGCCATCTATAAGGAGGTTGCTTAAGAGACTTAAGTTTCCTAGAGATGATGGAATTGTCCCTGAGAACTGGTTATCTGATAAAGACAACCACTGTAGCTTTTGAAGCCTTCCCATTTCAGTCGGCAGGCTACCTTCTAATCGATTGTTGGAGAAACCAAAATCTGCCAAGTTGACAAAATTTTGTATCCCTACCGGAATGCTTCCGTATATTTGATTTTCACTAAAATATAACCCTGAAAGCTTTCTTGAGAGGTTGCTAAAACACTCGGGTAGCATCCCACCAAAATTGTTCTGAAGTATCTCTAGATATTGTAAATCCGTGGCATTGGTCAATGAGCAGATGAAGCCCAAGTCATTGGCCCCTCCATCTCCACCAAATTTATTTGCAGCAAGGTTTAATTCAGTAAGCTTATGCCAATTTTCTGAAGCAGGCACTTTACCTGTAAGCTTGTTGACCGATATGTCAAGGTAGCCAAGTTTTGTAGTATTGGACAATGAAGCTGGAACTGATCCAGTAAATTGGTTTTCAGCAATGCTGAAGAATTCGAGATTAGGAAGTTTATCACCCAAGTATGTGGGAAGGGTCCCTCGAATTTTATTATTTAATACATCAAAAATTGTCATCTGGGAAAGGTTAAAGACAGAGAAAGGGATGGTACCTGACAAGGTATTTACACTCAACACAAGGTTTTTGAGTTGTGCGAGTTGTCCTATGGTAGTGGGGATACTACCATCAAGGTTATTCTCGGACAAAGAAAGAACAAAGAGGGATGACAAGTTCCCGAAAGAAATAGGGATACCACCTGTTAGATTATTATTCTGCATAAAAATTTCTTCAGTTTTTGGGGAGAGACAACCAAATAACTCTACTGGAATCTTCCCCACTAGCTTGTTGCGAGACACATCCAAGCTAATGAGAGTAGAACAAGCCGATAAGTTGCGAGGAATTTCACCACCGAGTGAATTATTATTGAGCCATAGAAACTTCAGCCTTGGCAAATTATGGCCCAGCTCTGGAGGAATGCCATCAGTGAAACTATTGTTTTCAAGAATTAGTCGTCTTAGAAAGCTTAGATTCCCAATGCAAGGGGAAATAGACCCTCCCAGTTTCTGGCTTCCAATGTCCAATACAGTGACCCTTTGGTGTCGGCGGCCACATTTCACACCATACCACTGGCTGCACAAGTGGATATTGGATTCATTCCATGAGCTGAGGACTCCAAACGGATCATCAGTTATTTTAGCCTTGAAAGCAAGCAACGCCAGCCGGTCTGTCTCATTTCCGCCATGTGCTGCTGCTGCTGCTGCTGCTGCTGCTGGGGTACCAAACTTGTTGCTGATAAGCAACGAACACACCAAGGAAATTAATAACCAGAAAAATGCTGGATTCATGTCGGTATTAAAAACTTTGATTGATAGCTGCATGCCCAATTAACTTGAGCTTGCAGAGAGTAGTGTAGTGGTAGTGGTATTGGTTTTTTTTCTTTTTATCTCAATTTATTTTATTGTCATATTGCTCCACTAAAATTCTCATTACACCACCCACTAAACATTGACTAATTAATATCCATGACCATGAGTCATGACTTACCATCAATCAACAAGTTACTTACTGTTAAACATTGTGTAACCAACCGTATAAGATAAAACTATCAAGTTACTTACTGTTAAAGAACCATATACTCTGTCTCGATCGATGGGCTTAACAAAATTATTTCTTTTCTATCAAAATAATAATATATATAGGGAATTGTTAAATCCACAACACTTTTCGTTATTTTCACAACAAAAGTGTCGTTATAAGTGTATAGCGACGGTGAAAATCGTCGCTATAAGATCTATAGCGACACTTTTGTTGTCCAAATAACAATTTTTGTCGTGGATTTAACAATTTCCTATATATATATATATATATATATATTCTTAAAAGACATAATTATGTTTTTATTTTGAGTCACGTGACTTATTTCGGTCAAAAAATGTTAAATACAGCGAGTAACATTAAAAATGTTTAATTAATAGAAATGCAGTGAAATTAAGATTGAATGTTTTAAAGTAGAAATATTAGGGTTTAAATTATATTAAGTGAAAACATTAAGATCATTTACCAAATTTTGGATACATATATGTTGACAAAAATGGCGTGGTATGATTAAGGTCATGATATTCTAACCCAATGATCATGTGAAAGAAAGAAAAAATGAGATGAGATAGGACATGGTTGACTTGGGTCAAGGGAGACCCGGATTTATAGGTTGAGTCACATCTCTGCAGCTCCTCCTTTTCTTGAAAAATTGTACGAGGAATATAATTATCATTCTAAATTGATGACTTTTTGTTGATATTTATCTAAATTTGTTGGTGTTATATTCTATCCTATTAAGAAAAAACTGGCTCATTTGCAACATATAATGGATCATGTTATCGGTCAGATGACCAACATGATAAAAAAATTCATATATATATATATATATGATTTTTACGGTAAGGATCAAGAGTATTCTCCTTAAATAACATTCCTCCTTAAATATCATTCTTTTATTAAAACGACACCATTTTGGAGGGACGCGGTAACATTTTTATAAATACAATGTCGCCGCGTATTTATAAAAATGCCACCGCGTACCTCCAAAACGACGTAATTTTAATAAAAGAATGCTATTTAAGGAGGAATGTTATTTAAGGAGAATGCTCTTGATCCTAACCGCTGATCGCTAATTGATAAATTTCATCTCAATTTTATTATTTGAGTTCTGATATTTCTCAATATGTTTATAAAGTGTGTGTATATGCAATGGATAAAAAATGGGCAAATAAGATCATTAGTAATTAAGTAATATATCATTTAACGGTTAAGACTAGAATTGTAAAATCGTTATCCGCTATTAATAGTAGCGAACAACGGGTATATCTTCTACTATTAGTAGTGGATGACGGAGTTACATTTGCTACTATTAATAGTGGATAGTAAGCGAAATTAATTTGCTATTCTACTAATTTTCAGAGGTAAAAAAGAAAGTGTAAAATTTTAGGGTGTTTAATAAAAATTTTAAAGTTTAGATTGAAATATATTATCTCCGTTCTAAAATTAGAGATACGTTTTGACTTTTTAATGTCAATTTGCGAAATCATAAAATTTAAAATTGATATGAAGTTATTTAGTTTTAATACAACAAATATAACAATTGTAAACTAAATATAAAACATTAATAATTATTATATTTGTTGTTTTCAAAACTTGAACGAACTTATATCAATTTGAGTTTTAGGATTTTGCGAATGACTTTAAAAAGTTAAAATGTATATCTAATTTTGGAATTGAGGTAGTATTGAATTCTTTAAAGCTCATATCCTATACTACCTTGGTCACTACAATGTTCTTTGTCTCTCCGTTTCTCGTCTAGCGGCTTGGGCTAGTTCTTTTCGCTAGTTCGACTTTAAAGAAAATTCGATAGGTTGTATTTTTTTTATTTATAATTTCACAAATTTTGCAATTGCGCGCTTTGTAATTACTTGCGTTTTTTTTTTGTAACTGCTTGTGAATTTTTGTAACTAATAAAAATAAAACTATCATGCAACACTTTTAAGTAATGAAGTCTCGAAAAATGTAACTGTAAATAATATTTGGGCATCATTTAGTTTTGTAATTTATTTTACTATATTTCTATTTTTTTGTGGGAATTTATTTATTTTAAATTTGATCCTACTGACCTAAGAGGATAGATATGTCCTTGATAGTAGTGTATGTACCCGTCTTCTGCTACTACTAGTAGTAGTTGTTATAATTCCAATTTTTTAATATATATCAGCCGTTTATTTTTGTATTGGACAATAAAGATGGTATTTGTCCCTTTTGGATCCATAATAAGTATTTACTATAAATCATTCCCTCCCTCCCCACACCACACACACACACACACACACACACACACACACACACACATATATATATATATATATATATATATATATATATATATATATATATATATATAGGGGGCAGATCCAGTCCGGACGTCCAGACGGAGCTACCGTCCGGACTTTTTTCTTTTTTTTTTTTGCTTTTTTTTTTAAAACAACTAAAAAAAATAAAATAAAAAATTATGGAATTGAAATTTTTTCATAATAAAGTGTTTTGGGCGTGATTTGGGTATGTATAACAAAATATGGTGGTACAGTCTGTGCAGACTGTACCACCATTTTTTGGTATAGGTATTCAAAACACACCCAAAATGTAAGACCCCAACTTTTATAAATAAAGAAGAATTTTCTATAAATATCATTTTTGAATATTATGGAGTTAATTTGATATAATGTTATAGTTGTGGGTAATATTTATAAATTTTGCAAAGTACGCAAGTTGTTATATAATATTCGATTGGTCGGGGAATATTCGTTTTAACAGGAAATATTCGTACAACGACACAATCATTGGTGGACCCCACAACGGAATTATTGTCGGATTGAGAAAACGACAAAAATATTTTATTAAAAATAACGGCGGAAATTTTACCATTGTTACTGTTGAACTACTCGGTAGTAAAAGTACAGTAATACGTGTGGTTGCATAGTAGCACACGGTATTGATTGTTAATGCTTATGTGAGAAGTCACTCAGTTTGATTCAATTATTGTCAGTTAATAATATGAATTATTTAGCGATAATGACGTTTTGTTTTATTCGTATTATTAACGTAATAAAACAGAAACATCTTTTTATATAAAACAGAATACTTTATTAAAGTTATTCTATAAATAGAATATATTATATTTTATTTAAAAGATTTTTCTTTAAATATGGACCGTCAGATTAAAGTAATCAATCTGGACCGTTCATGGATTAGTTACTATGCATTCTATTTTTCTATAAATAGCAGCTCATTCCTTCATTATTTCTTACGAATTCACTGAACTCTAGAGAGAGAAACTATAGAGAGAAACTATAGAGAGAGAGAGAAGAAGAGTATTCTGCTACTTAACTACTTCCTTATTTCAGCTCGTCTTTAAAACGGTAAGGGATATTATTCTTTTGTATTCAAGAAGAGAATTTCTGTTATTCCATTTCTTTATTATTCTGTTGGAATAACCTGTATATGTGGTCTACCCTATACTTGGTGACATTCTTCTATTATTCTGTTGGAACATCCTGTCTGTGTGTTTTACACCGGACCTGGTTCCGTTTTTATTATTATTCTGTTGGAACATCCTGACTGTGTGTTTTACACCGGACCTGGTTCCGTTTTTATTATTATTCTGTTGGAACATCCTGTCTGTGTGTTTTACACCGGACCTGGTTCCGTTTTTATTATTATTCTGTTGGAACATCCTGTCTGTGTGTTTTACACCGGACCTGGTTCCATTATTTATTATTCTGTCGGAATATCCTGTCTGTGTATTTTACACCGGACCTGGTTCCATTATTTATTATTCTGTCGGAATATCATGTCTGTGCGTTTACGCCGGACCTGGTTCCATTATTTATTATTCTGTTGGAATAACCTGTTTGTGCGGTCTATCGCATGCATGGTGATTTCTTTTGTTATTCCATTCTTTATTGTACTCAATTGGTTAAGTTTTGACTTCTATACTCCATAAAATTTGTGGAATATCCTTGATAATTGCGTTTCATCCAGTATCCTTTCATGAAAATATTCTTCTAAGTATTCTTGAATTTTACTCCACAAAGCAATATCATGTTGACAATTTGGACGTTGTTAATTCTTGGATAAATTAATTCTTGAACTTGTTTTATTGAATTCTTATATCATTGTCATCATCCTCATGTTTATAAAATGTTGAAAGTCATCTGTGGCCTGTAGTGCATAGATGGACTTGGTATGATTATGACCAGGGATTATTCGGTATAATCATGACCGTAATGTTACAAATGATGTGGTAAAAGTCCTCATTGGCCCGTAGTGCATTGATGGACAGTTGTTGGCATGATCATGACCATTAATGAATATACGAATATCCTTGGCCGTAGTGCAGGGGTGATTCGATGATGTGAATTATTTTATTAAGCTGAGTCTCAGCGATCACAGTGTTGGAAAATCTTTTAAATCATAAAAGATAGTAGAGTTTATTTTCTACTTGACTCTTTTAATGGATTGCTTGTTCCGCTGCAGTTAAACTTGATGTCTATTATATTTTATCAGTTTAACATTGTTGAAGGCTAATGATAATTTATTCTGCATTATCTTAGTCATAATATTTCTTACTGGGCTAGTTGAGCTCACCCTTTCTTTCACTGTTCTCTTCAGGAAATGAGAACGTAGCTGGGGCAAGTCGGGGAACGGAGTGATGGTCCGAATGATAGTATTAGTTAGTAGTCCTCACTATTCTATGTAATGGTGTGTTAATAAATGTAATGAGGACTTCTTTTGAGTATGAATACTCTCTAGAAGATAATATTTGTATTCAAACTCACAGTTTATGTTTTGTCGTATTGTACACGACAGTTGTATTAGTAAGTTGTATTTGTATTTTGTACTATGTATCTGACGACCAAGATGGGTGATGTATACCTAATTTTGGGGGCGTCACAGTTGGTATCAGAGCTTAGGGATATGATCCCTGGCTAAGATGTGAGAATAGAACTAGGAGGGGAGAGACGGGGAATTCCTTCGCTAGTATGACCTACCTAAGTTTATTTGCATGGTATTTAATTGGTCGGTCATAATATAAGGATAATATATGACATATCAATTAACTTTTATTTTGTGGCATTATCTGAAAATGGCATCTGAGAATGTTGAGAATAGCAATGGAGCACAGACGATTATTGATTCACCACATATCAATAATCAGGATAATGTTCATCAGGAAGGTGACAATCCTCATGCAAACAACAACACTGACCAGATGATGAATGATGGAATGTTCAGAGGTTTTATGCAATTCATGCAACAACAGGTGAAAGCGGCTCCTGTCCACAACGTAGGTGGAAATACTGGAAACTCTCAGGCGATCACCGCTAAACAGTTTAAGGAGCTGGGACCACGGAGTTTAAGGGAGAACCCAAACCACTTGTAGCTGAAACATGGATAAAGCAGATCACCAAGATATTTGATGTCTTGGGTTGCTCCGAGGAGCAAAAGGTTCCCTTTGCCGCCTTTATGTTGCGAGGAGAGGCAGATTACTGGTGGGAATCGATAAAGCGTACTCAACCTGCCGCACTGAAGATGTCTTGGGAGAAGTTCCAAGAGCTGTTTAACGACAAATACTTTCCCGAGAGTATTCGTCACATGAAGGAGGTGGAGTTCATCAAATTGGAGCAGAATAATATGACCGTGTCGTAGTATGAGGTAAAATTTACGGAGTTATCCCGGTTTGCGTCCCACCTGGTGGATAATGAAGAAAGAATGACGCGGATGTTTTTAAGAGGTTTGAAACTGGAGATACGTCAACATCTTGTTTCTCATAAATTGTGTTTGTATTCAGATGTTGTAAATAGGGCTCAGTTGGTGGAGCGCGATAACGAGACAACGCAATCAAAAGAGAGCAGCCGGCAAAATGATAATACCAGTGAAAGCAGTCATCGAAGCGGTGACAACAAGCGTGGAGGGAATCAACAGGCCAGAAATGGTAACCACTTCGGTGGTAATCAGGGCCAAAACAATAAGAATGAGCATTTCAAGAAGAGGAGATTCAACAATGATGGAAAGACGTCAGCACCAGCACCTGTCGTTAAGGAAGGAGAACGACCACCTATCATATGTTTCAAATGCGGAGGGGAGGGGCACATCAGTCCAAACTGCGCGATGCCGTCCAAAGCATGTTATAATTGTGGAAGAGAAGGTCATTTAGCCCGATTTTGTCGTTTACCGAAGACAAATTCAGCTAGGATGGAGGCACCAAAGGCCGTCCCAGAAAAGTCAAAACCGGTTGTGCAAGGGAGAGCGTTTGTTGTGAACTCCCAGAGAGCAAGGAACCCGAATGAGGTCATCACGGGTAAGCTTATCATAAACTCTAACGAAGTCTATACTTTATTTGATATCGGTTCTACCCATTCTTTTATTTCTCCTACTTGCGCTCATCGATTAAATTTGATTCCGGAGAAATTAGACTTTGACTTAGCAGTTGAAACTCCATTGGGAGAAACCTTCATTACATCCACGGTTTATAAGTCTTGTTTGGTTCAAGTTGGTACCCACACATTACCTGTCGATCTTATTTCATTAAAAATACTTGCATTTGACGTGATTCTAGGGATTGATTGGTTAACTACTCATCATGCAAAAATTGATTGTTTTCGTAAGGTTGTTAGCTTTCATATTCCTAATCGACCTATTATGCGAATTCAAGCAACCAAACCATTAAAATCAATCGCTGTCATCTCAAGCCATAAAGCTATTCGTTTATTGAAAAACGGATGTCAAGCTTTCTTAGCTCATGTCACAGATCTAAACAAAAATACGTCAGCTTTGAATGATATTTCGTTGTTAATAAATTTCCTGACGTATTTCCCGAAGAACTTCCTGGCCTACCCCCAGAGCGTGAAATTGAATTTTGTATCGACCTTGAACCCGGTACAAAACCCATTTCCAAAGCCCCATATCGAATGGCTCCTATTGAACTTCAGGAGTTAAAGACCCAACTGCAGGAATTGTTAGACATTGGTTTTATTCGTCCTAGTACTTCTCCTTGGGGTGCTCCTGTTCTGTTCGTGAAGAAGAAAGATGGGAGTATGCGACTTTGTATTGATTATCGGGAGTTGAATCATGTCACCATCAAAAATAGGTACCCATTGCCACGTATTGATGACCTGTTTGACCAGTTGCAAGGAGCACAATTCTTTTCAAAGATCGATCTTCGTTCTGGATATCATCAGCTGAAGGTTAGAACTGAGGATATTCCAAAGACTGCCTTCAGAACTCGGTATGGGCATTATGAATTCTTAGTTATGTCTTTTGGATTGACTAATGCTCCTGCTGCCTTCATGGATATGATGAACAGGGTATTTAAGGAATATTTGGATCACTTTGTGGTCGTCTTTATCGATGACATCCTTGTTTATTCCAAAAGCCGTGAAGATCATGAGCAACACTTGAGGCTGGTACTCCAAAAGCTTCGTGAATACAAACTTTATGCCAAGTTGAAGAAATGCGAGTTCTGGCTGGAAGAGGTAGCATTCCTTGGGCACGTAGTATCAAGTCGTGGAATATCTGTTGACCCGGCAAAGATTGAAGCTATTCAAAGCTGGGAGCAACCTAAATCAGTGACCGAAGTACGTAGCTTTCTTGGTTTAGCTGGTTATTATCGGAGATTCGTGGAAGGATTTTCTCGAATCGCTACTCCATTAACTCAGCTGACTCGAAAAGATACAAAGTTCGGTTGGAGCGAAGAATGTGAGCAGAGTTTTCAAGAACTCAAGAGGAGACTCATTTCAGCACCTGTTCTAACAATACCATCTGGCTCGGAGGGATTTGTCATCTACAGTGATGCTTCGAGCAAAGGGTTGGGATGCGTTCTCATGCAACATGGAAAAGTCATAGCCTATGCATCAAGACAACTCAAGGAATATGAGAGGAATTATCCTACTCATGATCTAGAGTTGGCAGCTGTTGTCTTTGCACTTAAAATTTGGAGGCATTACTTGTATGGGGAGAAGGTGGAGATCTTTACGGATCATAAAAGCCTCAAATATTTCTTCACTCAAAAGGAACTCAACATGCGACAACGACGTTGGCTTGAACTGTTGAAAGATTATGATCATACCATTCAATACCATCCTGAAAAAGCGAACGTGGTAGCTGACGCATTGAGTAGAAGATCATATGCAAGTACGAGTGCGATATTGTCAACACAAAGACCCATTTTGTGTGATTTGCAAAGGATGGAGATAGAGTTAAAGACTCCAGGGACCCATGTGATGATGGCGAATATACGAGTAGAACCGACTTTAATCGATAAAGTTAAAGCTGCTCAAGCTACAGACCTGGAGCTGATGCGTATGAGGAAGAAAGTGCAAGAAGGTGCTATGCCGGAAGCAAGAATCGATGAAGAAGGAATACTTCGAGTCAACTCCAGACTTTGTGTTCCTAACAACCCTGATTTAAAGTATGAAATCATGATGGAGGCGCACAACACACCGTTTGCAATCCATCCTGGAAGTACCAAAATGTATCATGATCTTCGTCATACATTTTGGTGGAGCAATATGAAGAGAGAGATAGCGTTGTTTATCTCAAGGTGTCTAACTTGTCAACGAGTCAAAGCGGAGCATCAAGTACCAAAAGGTCCATTGCAACCACTTGAAATTCCAGAATGGAAGTGGGAGCACATTACCATGGATTTCGTTACCGGTCTTCCTAGGGTTTCTCAAGGTATTGATGCGATTTGGGTCATTGTTGATAGATTGACCAAGTCTGCTCATTTCTTACCGATACGAGAAACTTATACACTTGAACGTCTTGCTCGTATGTACATAAACGAGATTGTAAGACTGCATGGTATGCCAGTATCCATAGTTTCTGACCGAGACCCAAGATTCACTTCACGATTTTGGGTTAGTTTACAAAAAGCTATGGGCACGGAGTTACGATTTAGTTCAGCATATCATCCTCAGACGGACGGACAATCAGAGAGGACTATTCAAACTCTTGAAGATCTATTAAGACTCTGTGTCTTTGACTTCAAGGGAAGTTGGGACAAGTTCTTACCATTGGTGGAGTTTTCCTACAACAACAGTTATCAAGCAAGTATTGGCATGGCTCCATTCGAAGCATTGTATGGAAGAAAATGTCGTTCTCCAGTATGCTGGGATGAGGTGGGTGAAGCAACGTTGTTGGGACCGGAGTTGGTACGTATGACTACAGAAAAGATTCAAACGATCCGACAACGTATAAAAACCTCACAAGATCGACAAAAGAGTTATGCTGATCTTCATCGAAAGGACGTGGAATTTGATGTAGGAGATCATGTGTTCTTACGTGTTGCTCCATGGAAAGGAGTTACGAGATTTGGAAAGAGAGGAAAGCTCAATCCTCGATTCATCGGTCCATTTTTAATCCTCGATCGAGTAGGAACTGTGGCTTATAGACTCGCTTTACCGCCAAGTATGTCTCGTGTTCATAACGTTTTTCACATATCCATGTTACGCAAATATGTGGAAGACCCGAACCACATTATTGAGTTAGAACCGGACGAAATAGCGGAAGATTTGACGTATGAAGAAGTTCCTGTTCAAATCTTGGATAAGAAGGAACATATTCTACGCTCCAAGGTTATACCTCAAGTCAAAGTTTTGTGGAGAAACCACGATGTTGAGGAAATGACTTGGGAGTTAGAATCTGAAATGAAATCAAGGTATCCTTACCTCTTCGACATACCAGGTACGTACCCTAATTTCGAGGGCGAAATTTCATAAGAAGGGGAGGTTGTAAGACCCCAACTTTTATAAATAAAGATGAATTTTCTATAAATATCATTTTTGAATATTATGGAGTTAATTTGATATAATGTTATAGTTGTGGGTAATATTTATAAATTTTGCAAAGTACGCAAGTTGTTATATAATATTCGATTGGTCGGGAAATATTCGTTTTAACAGGGAATATTCGTACAACGACACAATCATTGGTGGACCCCACAACGGAATTATTGTCGGATTGAGAAAACGATAAAAATATTTTATTAAAAATAACGGCGGAAATTTTACCATTGTTACTGTTGAACTACTCGGTAGTAAAAGTACAGTAATACGTGTGGTTGCATAGTAGCACACGGTATTGATTATTAATGCTTATGTGAGAAGTCACTCAGTTTGATTCAATTATTGTCAGTTAATAATATGAATTATTTAGCGATAATGACGTTTTGTTTTATTCGTATTATTAACGTAATAAAACAGAAACATCTTTTTATATAAAACAGAATACTTTATTAAAGTTATTCTATAAATAGAATATATTATATTTTATTTAAAAAATTTTTCTTTAAATATGGACCGTCAGATTAAAGTAATCAATCTGGACCGTTCATGGATTAGTTACTATGCATTCTATTTTTCTATAAATAGCAGCTCATTCCTTCATTATTTCTTACGAATTCACTGAACTCTAGAGAGAGAAACTATAGAGAGAAACTATAGAGAGAGAGAAGAAGAGTATTCTGCTACTTAACTACTTCCTTATTTCAGCTCGTCTTTAAAACGGTAAGGGATATTATTCTTTTGTATTCAAGAAGAGAATTTCTGTTATTCCATTTCTTTATTATTCTGTTGGAATAACCTGTATATGTGGTCTACCCTATACTTGGTGACATTCTTCTATTATTCTGTTGGAACATCCTGTCTGTGTGTTTTACACCGGACCTGGTTCCGTTTTTATTATTATTCTGTTGGAACATCCTGACTGTGTGTTTTACACCGGACCTGGTTCCGTTTTTATTATTATTCTGTTGGAACATCCTGTCTGTGTGTTTTACACCTGTCTGTGTGTTTTACACCGGACCTGGTTCCGTTTTTATTATTATTCTGTTGGAACATCCTGTCTGTGTGTTTTATACCGGACCTGGTTCCATTATTTATTATTCTGTCGGAATATCCTGTCTGTGTTGTAAGACCCCGAATTTTATGAAATAAAAGTATTCAATTTTTCTTATAATTACTATTCAGTAAATGGTTAAATTGATAAAAGTTTAAAGTTATGAGTGAAATATGATTTTTTTTCAAAATAAGCAAGTGGTTATAAAATAATCATTGTTGTCGGGGAATATTCGTTTGGTCGTGGAATATTCTTTCTGTCGGGGAATATTCGTACGACGGCGCAGCCATTTGTGGGCCCCATAACAGAATAACTGTCGGGTGAAGAAAATGACAAATTTGAGTTTTTACAAATAACGGCGTAGTTGTTACCGTTAACACTGTTAGAATATCCGGTGGTTAAAATACAGTAATACGCGTTATTGCATAGTAGCACACGGTATTGCATAATATTTTTGAAATTATTGATTCTTACGTAAGAAGGCACTACTCAATAATTGTTACAGTAATTACTGTTCAATATTTTATTTTATTGATTCAATAATTGCTACGTTGAAATTTTATATTATTGTTATTCAATAATTGTCACTACACAGTATTTCCCATTATCAGATCAATAATTCATATTATTTGAATAATATTATTAGATAACATTATTGGCAATGTCTAGAAAGTTCTGTCTAAGGAGAGGTTTGGTCATCTAATTGCGCGCCAGTAAGGAGAAATCCTTATTGGAAAGCCCCCTCTTTCCTAGGAACGGCCTGGTTGTCATAAATGTGATTCTATAATATTATTTGTGAATAATTAATTATTGATTCATATGATAAGGAAATATTTATTTTATGTGGATATAAACGAGGGATATATTTTTGTGATTAAAAATAAAGGAGTTAATGTTGAGATTTTTATTCGTATTTTTGTCGGAATGGAGGTATTAAAAATTAGGGTTTTTGAGATATTTTGCGAGGGTTATAATTTTTAATCCGACCGTTGGATCGTGGTAATATTTGGATATGTTATACATATATAAGTTGAGTATATGCCCACAAATTTAGAACCGTTAAAAATGAACGTATGATTTATTATGAATTTTACGAGATGACTGGTTCAGAAATTGTTGAATTTTCGGAGTTTATCATTTTGGTGGAAAATTCTAGAATTGGTGGGCCCCACTTGTGGTTGGTGAAAAAATGTGCTGAATTATATTTCAAATGTGGTAGGTGGGAATAGTAGCAGGTAAAGCTATCAGGTTGCAGGTCAAACCTACCAAAATTTTCCTATAAATAGAGGGCTAAGTTAGAATTGAAAATCACACCAGAAACATAAGTTTTCTCTCTTTCTCTCTCTAGATTATTGAGTGTATTTTGTGAGTATTTAGATACTCTGTGAGTTTCTATTCATCGGTGCAAGTTTCCTTCAGCCTTATACCGATCAGAAGTACTGCTCTTTTGAGGTAAGGGATAGTAAGGGATATTAAGAGTTGTTATGTTTTTCAGTTTCTTAATTTTTCTGAACTTTAAAAATTCTGGAAAAATTTGAAATGATATTTTGATGAGTTTTATTGATTGTGTCCAAAAATGGTGATTTTTGGATGTATAGATTGAGAGTTATGAATTTTATGAGAAAAGACTATTTTAAAGTAACTGCTTATAATTCCTTGTGGTTAACTCCAAAATTGATGAAATTTTTATTGGGAGTACATGTATATGATAGAAGTATACTCTGTAAATTTCAGAATTTTTAGACAAAAGTACAATTTTTGATAAATGTCTAAATATTCGGCTATTTTGGCCATATGAAAAATAGTAAATGACTTTTAAAAATTCTGAGAAAAATATATGTTCACTATGGGACTATATTATGTTAAATCCCATAAAAGAAATATTTTTGAAATTGATTTGGTATTTTTTTATGAAAATGGTCTAGTTATGAGTTAATGAATTAAATATGTTTTGTGAAGTAAGAAAATTGGAAAATAGGATTTTATGACTTGAGAATCCTATATGAGGTATATGCAGATTTTTGATGAGGGTTTTGGTTATTGATGATGAAATTGTAAGAGTTGGCATTTTATGATGATTAAATGCATTAATTAGTAAAGTGTAAACAATTAAAATAAATTGTTTATAAATTTAAGTAATGTTATTCTTTCAATATCATTATACCGAAAAATTGGTATGAATTTTATTGTAGAATTTCTATCTTTTGTGTCGGGGTTACTATTTATGAGTTACGAATATTACTCTTGAGATTAAAACTATATGTTGATCATATTATTTTTATCATCATATATAACATTTTTATAACCCTGATGTTGAAATTCTCTTTCACTGGAGTGTAAAGATGGGTAGATTATTGGTATGATCATGACTAGGGTTCTCTTTGGCCTGTAGTGCAAAGTTGAATTGTGACTGGTATGATCATGACCATTGAATTTATAATTGAATATCTTAAGCTTAAGTGCAAAGGTGAATTGATCAACATGGTTATAATTATTGTTTATATAAATTCTGAAATGATTATATATTTCTTTGAGATATGAATATATTTGGCCTGTAGTGCAAATATAAATTGTTGAGGAATATCTTTGGCCTGTAGTGCAAAGATGAATTGTAGATGAATATCTTTGGCCAGTAATGCAAAGATGAACTGTGGATGAATATCTTTGGCCTGTAGTGCAAAGATGACTTGTTGATGAATATCTTTGGCCCGTAGTGCAAAGATGAAGTTATTAGTATGATTATGAACAGGAACTGTGATTTGGTATAACCATGATGTTTGATGTTTCAGGTGATGAAAATTATCTTCGTCCTAGATGAGAAGAGAAATTTAGAACTACAGTTATGATTATGAGTTATTCATATGATTGTGGACCAGAATTATTGATTGATGTTATAGGGATAAAACATTGTTGGTGGATTTTTAGCATGGAGAAAATAATAGACTTTATAGTCTATTTGACTCTTCTAATGGATTGCTCGTTCCGCTGCAACTATGGTTGAAATTTTTATCATTTACCATATGTTCTAAATCTCTGATTTATTATTGATGAAGGCTATTGATAATTTAATTATCTTTAGTCATGATATTCTTTACTGAGCTAGTTGTGCTCACCCTTTTGCTTCACAATTCCTTTCAGGTAATAAGAGTGTAGCTGGGTCGAGCGAGGGTAACGGGGAAATAGAACGGTGGTCTCTAGCTGTGGATGTTCTCCCGAAGCAGTATAGGAAAGTTCATTTAGTAGTTATATTTGGTGAAGAAAATAGGGTGAGGCGAACCCAACGTTGGAAGGGTGTTTTGTCACTATCATACAAGATGTCTAATGACATACAACCTCGTGTCATCATAGGACAGGGTTGTGCTCATCCACTTGCTGAGTATATCTATGGGCACTACCTATATAATCTTGGTGTTTGTTTGAAGTATAATTCTCAATTAGAGACAGTGGAGATAATGATAAGTCAAGAGAAGACTCACCATTGGGAAGAATATGATAGTAATCTTCTCGTTTTTCTTTGGGGTCTATTGGGTCAACCAAGGATAATTCTGTGGCCATATGATATCTATCATAACCTAGACGCGTGGCCTCCCATGTACGAAGGTTTCCTTAAGCACTTCCCAAAGATTCTAATTTCCAAAACAGTTTTTGACTATACCTTTATGTAAGGTGTCATTGTGAGGTGATGTCCACGGTTGGAACATGCGTCACATTTGGTATACATTTGTATCCAAACTCATAGCATATGTGTTGTTGTATTTTGCACGACAATTGTTGTAATAAAGTTGTAGTTATTTTCTGTACCATGTATTTGGCGACTCAGAATGGGTTGGATGGAATGGACCTATTTTGGGATCGTCACATGTGTGTTTTACACCGGACCTGGTTTCATTATTTATTATTCTGTCGGAATATACTGTCTGTGTGACGCCCCCAAAATTAGGTATACGTCACCCATCTTGGGTCGTCCGATACAACGTACAGAATACAAATACAACTTACTAATACAACTGTCGTGTACAATACGACAAAACATAAACTGTGATTTTGAATACAAATATTATCTTCTAGAGAGTATTCATACTCAAAAGGAGTCCTCATTACATTTATTAACACACTATTACATAGAATAGTGAGGACTAATAACTAATACTATCATTCGGACCATCACTCCGTTCCCCGACTTGCCCCAGCTACGTTCTCATTTCCTGAAGAGAACAGTGAAAGAAAGGGTGAGCTCAACTAGCCCAGTAAGAAATATTATGACTAAGATAATACAGAATAAATTATCATTAGCCTTCAACAATGTTAAACTGATAAAATATAATAGACATCAAGTTTAACTGCAGCGGAACAAGCAATCCATTAAAAGAGTCAAGTAGAAAATAAAATCTACTATCTTTTATGATTTAAAAGGTTTTTCATGACTTATATCGCTGGGACTCAGCTTAATAAATAATCCACATCATCGAATCACCCCTGCACTACGGCCAAGGATATTCTTAGTATCACGACCATGAATTATCCATGCACTACGGCTAAAGATAATCATGTTTTCATCAACGGTCCTGATCATGCCATAAAACAATTCATCTCTGCACTACGGCCAAAGAGAATCCATAGCCATAATCATACCAAAAACTGTCCATCAATGCACAACGGGCCAATGAGGACTTTTTCCACATTATTTGTAACATTACGGTCATGATTATACCGAATAATCTCTGGTCATAATCACACCAAGTCCATCTATGCACTACAGGCCACAGATGACTTTCATCATTTTATAAACATGAGGATGATGACAATGATATAAGAATTCAATAAAACAAGTTCAAGAATTAATTTATCCAAGAATTAACAACGTCCAAATTGTCAATATGATACTGCTTTGTGGCGTAAAATTCAAGAATTCTTAGAAGAATATTTCCATGAAAAGATACTAGATGAAGCGCAAATATCAAAGATATTCCACTAATATCATGGAGTATAGAAGTCAAAGTTTTAACCAACTGAGAATAATAAGGAATGGAATAACAACAGAAATCACCATGCATGCTGTACTTCGCATAGACAGGTTATTCCAACAGAATAATAATAACGGAACCAGGTCAGGTGAAAATCACACCAACAGGATGTTCCAACAGAATAATAAAGAATGGAATAACAACAGAAATCACCATGCATGCGGTACTTCGCATAGACAGGTTATTCCAACAGAATAATAAAAACAGAATAATAAAGACGGAACCAGGTCCGGCGTAAAGCACAGACAGGATGTTCCAACGGAATAATAAAGACAGAATAATAAAGATGGAACCAGGTCCGGCGTAAAGCACAGACAGGATATTCCAACAGAATAGTAAAGACGGAACCAGGTCCGGCGTATAACGCACAGACAGGATGTTCCAACAAAATAATAAATAATGGAACCAGGTCCGGCGTAGAACGCACAGACAGGATGTTCCAGCAGAATAATAAGAAATGGAATAATAGAAGAATTTCACCAAGTATGCGGTACTTCGCATAAACAGGTTATTCCAACATAATAACAAAGAATGGAACAACAGAAGTTCTCTTCATGAAGATGAAAGAAAGAAATAATATTCCCTACCTTTGAAAGAAACTGGATATAGGAGTAGTGAGGGAGCAGACTTCTCTTCTTCTATAGATTTTCTCTCTATAGCTTCTCTCTATAATTTTCTCTCTCTGGAGTTTCAGTGAATTTGTAAGAAATAATGAAGGAATGAGCTTCTATTTATAGGAGAATAGAAAGGCACTATTCATGGATGAAATAATTTTACAAAATTATTTTTCAATCAACTAGCAATTAAGTCAATCATCTAACCAATAAAATCACAACAAAAATTAAAATATAATACATATATATAAACACATGTTTTCATATTATATAAATCAATATTATATATACACCACTTAATTTTTCTCCCCCATAACCAACATCAATCCCCCACCCACCAATAATCAAATTCACTACACTCTTACACATCACTATCACACTACCACTTTTCCACCATTTTCCACTCACATACATCACTTTCACTCTTCCTTTTTCTCCCACCACTCTCCACTAACAAATATAATATTATATATATACACACACATCACAATCTTATATATATAAACTCCTTCCCCATACGTAACTCTCTCCCACCCCCATTTCTAAAATCAGTTTTTCAACACATATGGGCCCCACATATGGCCCCCACATGTGGGCCCCACCTTTAAATAAATTCTACCGATTATTTTGAAAAATAGGTAAATGGGAGTCTATAAAATAAGCAAAACTGAGTAACTTCTCACATAAGCATCAATAATCAATACTGTGTGCTACTATGCAACCACACATATTACTGTACTTTTACTACCGAGTAGTTCAACAGTATTAACGGTAAAACTTTCGCCGTTATTTTCATAAAAATATTTTTGTCGTTTTTCTCAATCCGACAATAATTCCGTTGTGGGGTCCACCAATGATTGTGTCATCGTACGAATATTTCCCGACACAAAGAATATTCCCTGACCAATCGAATATAATATGACAACTTGCATACTTTGCAAAATTTATAAATACTACCCACAACTATAACATTATCTCAAATCCACACCATAATATTAAAAAAAAATATTTCGAGAAAATTAAATATTTATTCATAAAATCTGGGGTCTCACAGTCTGTGCGTTTACGCCGGACCTGGTTCCATTATTTATTATTCTGTTGGAATAACCTGTTTGTGTGGTCTATCGCATGCATGGTGATTTCTTTTGTTATTCCATTCTTTATTGTACTCAATTGGTTAAGTTTTGACTTCTATACTCTATGAAATTTGTGGAATATCCTTGATAATTGCGTTTCATCCAGTATCCTTTCATGAAAATATTCTTCTAAGTATTCTTGAATTTTACTCCACAAAGCAATATCATGTTGACAATTTGGACGTTGTTAATTCTTGGATAAATTAATTCTTGAACTTGTTTTATTGAATTCTTATATCATTGTCATCATCCTCATGTTTATTAAATGTTGAAAGTCATCTGTGGCCTGTAGTGCATAGATGGACTTGGTATGATTATGACCAGGGATTATTCAGTATAATCATGACCGTAATGTTACAAATGATGTGGTAAAAGTCCTCATTGGCCTGTAGTGCATTGATGGACAGTTGTTGGCATGATCATGACCATTAATGAATATACGAATATCCTTGGCCGTAGTGCAGGGGTGATTCGATGATGTGAATTATTTTATTAAGCTGAGTCTCAACGATCACAGTGTTGGAAAATCTTTTAAATCATAAAAGATAGTAGAGTTTATTTTCTACTTGACTCTTTTAATGGATTGCTTGTTCCGCTGCAGTTAAACTTGATGTCTATTATATTTTATCAGTTTAACATTGTTGAAGGCTAATGATAATTTATTCTGCATTATCTTAGTCATGATATTTCTTACTGGACTAGTTGAGCTCACCCTTTCTTTCACTGTTCTCTTCAGGAAATGAGAACGTAGCTGGGGCAAGTCGGGGAACGGAGTGATGGTCCGAATGATAGTATTAGTTAGTAGTCCTCACTATTCTATGTAATGGTGTGTTAATAAATGTAATGAGGACTTCTTTTGAGTATGAATACTCTCTAGAAGATAATATTTGTATTCAAACTCACAGTTTATGTTTTGTCGTATTGTACACGACAGTTGTATTAGTAAGTTGTATTTGTATTTTGTACTATGTATCTGACGACCCAAGATGAGTGATGTATACCTAATTTTGGGGGCGTCACACAAAACATTATATTATGAAAAAATTTCAGTTTCATAAAATATTATATATTTTTTTTAGTTGTTTAAAAAAAAAGAAAAAAAAAGGTCCGAATTTTAAGAAAATCCGGACTCCCGGACTGGATCGATTTTGTATATATATATATATATATATATATATATATATATATATATATATATATATACCATCAAATTATAATGTGAGAAAATAATTATCTTCATGAAACTTGAAGTTGTGTCACATCTAAATTCTAATTTACTTTCTTTTCTCATCTTTTATTACTACAATCTATCATAATATTTTCTCAATTATATTTTCTAATTTTTATCTAAAAGTTATTTATTTATTTATTTATTTTAATTGCACACACATAGTGTACGCTATAGACTGATCATACCGTCACAGAAAGTGTCATGTCTCGGTGTTAAGAGAACATGCATGTGGTAATAACTCAGGTATACCCCAACACTTATCCTACAAAAATATGATGTCAACACATGCGACATATTACTAACAAAAAGATTCTAAACGTACACGATGAACCAAATCAAATCATAAATAAAATACCTCAAAAGTAATGTAACAACACAGATCAATAAAGTTCTATACATAAAGAACAAATTCAAAAGATTTACAAAATATGAAGTTTGGAACATCTAGACCAAACCAAAACAAAATAAGGATTTGATTAGAAACGAAACAATTAAGCAAGAACTAAATTCTGAACGATTAACAAAACAAACAAATTAACATAATGAGATCGTATCGCTGAAAAATTACGAAATCTGTACAAATTGTAATAGAAGAAAAAAAGTTCAAATTACAGAATAAAGTCAGGATATCAAAGATCAAACTTCTATTCAAGAGTGCCAACAAAAATATAAAAAAAAATTAATGAATGACGAGATATCACGAGATATATAGAATACAATAATAATCAAAAGAATAGAGTACGAAATTCGTACTTGATACTCAAACTCACTTATAGCACACTTCACAAAATATTATCCTCAAATATTAACGATATCAAATACAAAATGTTAATCACCACCTAAACATATTCCTCTCAAATTAATTATAATCAAAACTAATAATTCGTAATCCATTCGAGGTACCTTTAATTATCGCTTTAGATCACTATTAATAACAAAATTTAAAAAATCTTAAATATGACAAATTATTCTTAAGACTTCAGTCTACTATTCGGGTCTTATTGCTTTCAGTTCTCTATATTTCGATCTATAGACAAAACTATAGGAATTAGCTGCATTAATTTATAATTTGGAACAAGTTAAGCTTGTGAAATCAGTTTGTGAATTAGTGAGAGAGAAGAGTTTGATTAAGAAATATGAGAAAACAAGTGCTTGACTTGGGCTTAATTACACCGAAAGTAATTTCCAAGCTGAAACTTGACTTGACTTGATATGAAGATATACTACTTGACTTGCAAAAAAACATAAAAATCACGATGAAAAGCCATAAACAAAACGGTAACAATCACAAGCATATATTTTACAGATTATGGTGATACCAAATTAAGGATGCCTCTAAGTTTATGCAACTCCGGCAGAACGTGATTTATATTCATTCGATCTTGCGGTGAAGGCATTGAGCATGCTACTCCAATCTTGATAGCTGAAATAAGACACTTTATTATCGCTGTCTCTCTTGGCCTCTGCTTAATACTTGTTGCTGCCAAATCAACTTGATCTTCATAATTGTTTGTCAAAAGTGCTGGATCCACAATATCTGCCACCTGGTCGGGCAATTTCATCATAGCAAAACTATGGATGTTTAGGCCGTCGACAAACATGCTATCAGTGGGTCTCTTCCCTGTCATCATCTGTAACAACATGATTCCGAAACTGTACACATCTCCATTTGTTGACATCTCACTTCCAAGACCATACTCTGTTTTACATTAACTTTTGGTTAATGAAGGGAAATTAAAATAAAGAATATCAATACGTTTGATCCATAGCGAATGATGGCTATGGCCTTAACTGACCGCCAAATCTTGCACCATCCTTTGCAAGATCTAACAGTCCAGATTTCATCCCACAACACCGTGTTGTATTAGTTAAGTTGTTTCACAACACAGTGTTACAGTGGTTAAAGTTGTTCTGCACCACAGTTGTGCGAAAGGTACCATCTTTTTTATAAACTAGGTCGCCATATCTTGAAATGGAATGTGTAACATTTGCTATGGACCAATTCTGTCTGCCTATATATATATATATATATTGAAAATACATACTTACAAATTAAAAAAGAAAAAAGAACGTTGAAAATTCATTTACCAGGAGGAGTATAACCAATTGATCCTTTAACTCCAATGGAGCTTGCTTGATTTACGGAAAAGTTGTCCGTCCTTTCACGAAGCAACCTTGCTAATCCAAAGTCACCAATATGTCCAGTCAATTCCTCATCCAGGAGAACATTATTAGGCTTTATGTCGCAGTGCACAATAGGAGGTTTGCAGTCATTGTGAAGATAGCAAAGTGCAGCTGCAACATCAATAGCAATATTCAATCTATCAAAGAGATTCAAGTGTCTAGGCTCATTCTGTGCCCCATCTTCTCTACAAACTGGATGCAGCCATTCCTCTAGGCTACCATTCGCCATGAATTCATAAACCACAGCCTTGAAGTTATTTCCCTGATAATCAATGCTTGAACAAGTAGTTATTATTTTGACAAGATTTCGATGTCTGATATTCCTCCATGCCTCACATTCAGCTATGAAACTCTTCGCAGCCCCATGGTGTTCAAGTTTGAGTATCTTCACGGCTATGTGTCTTCTATCATCAAGAATTCCTTTATACACTGTTCCAAAAGCACCCACACCAATCAAATTGTCAGAACAGAACCCGTCTGTGGCTTTATTGAGAGTTTGATACGACACTCTTAAACATGTATACTCTGATGATGACTCCAACGGACGCTCTCTTCTTTTCTTTTTACACCAACAAAAAGATAATAAAAACAACACCAGACTAATTAGTCCCAACAGTCCAAGAACTATGGGGACTACTAATTTGTAGTTAACAGTTGACCTTTTCTTCTTAGACCCTTCATAGCTGCATGTACGAAGCTTTAATTCAGGAACACCACCACAAAGTTTGACATTTCCATTTACAAAAACTGCACTTGCATTCCTAAAAACTCCTTCTTTGGGTAACTCACCTTCAAACATATTAAACGATAGATTCAGATATTGTAATGCAAAGGTCCCCAAGTAATCAGGTATTTTACCAGAAATATTGTTGCGAGAAAGATCCAAAAATTTGACACCTCTTAAAGAACTCCAAGATGGTGG
Source organism: Panax notoginseng (assembly GCA_016801055.1). Classification (NCBI taxonomy): domain Eukaryota; kingdom Viridiplantae; phylum Streptophyta; class Magnoliopsida; order Apiales; family Araliaceae; genus Panax; species Panax notoginseng. The sequence continues at coordinate 205,251,570 of CM029015.1, read as the reverse complement.
GATGAACCCTCGAAAAAAATTGCCTCGAATATCTAAGGATTCCAATCGTACACAGCTACCAAGAGTGCTAGGAATTTTACCAGATAACCTGTTGTAAGAAGCATTCAGATTCCCTAAATTTTTCAGATTTCCAACTTCATTGGGAAGAGAACCACTTAATTGGTTTCGAGACAAGTCTAAAGTTAAAGCCAGAGATAAAAGACGAAAAATCTGAGGTGGTATTATGCCACTAAGGTGGTTGTGAGAAAGATCTAACCCAATCAGATTTTGGCAATTCCCCAAACTTGATGGGATGTTGCCATGAAAACGATTGTCGTCTAGAGTGAGCAAGTTTAAAAGGCTTAAATTGCCTATAGATGATGGAATGGTACCTGAGAAATGGTTTTGTGATAACATCAACCTTTGTAACTTTGGAAGCCTTCCAATTTCAGTGGGCAACAGACCATCCAATTGATTGTTCCACATTTCAAAATCAGCCAAGTTGACAAATTTTTGAATCCCTGCCGGAATGCTTCCGTATATATGATTGTTGTCCATATTCAACACTGAAAGCTTACTTGAGAGGTTACTAAGACACTCGGGTAACATTCCTCCCAAATTGTTCATACCGAGAGCCAACAATTCTATATCGGTTGAATTTGTCAAAGAGCAGATGAAGCTCAAGTCCGCGACCCCTTCACCCCCAAGTTCATTTTCACTAAGGCTTAGCCAAGAAAGCTTATGCCAATTTTTAGAACTAGGCACTCTACCAGTAAGTTTGTTTGCGGGAGCTACGAGGTCAACTAGTTTTGAAGCATTGGACAATGAAACTGGAATTGGTCCATAAAATTGGTTCATACCAATATTAAAGACTTCAAGATTCTGAAATTTATCGCCCAAGTATGAGGGAAGGATCCCTTGAATTTGGTTAGCTGACAAACCAAAAGTTTTGAGCTTGGAAAGGTTGAAGATAGTGGAAGGGATAGTACCTGACAACATGTTACCAGCCAAGAAAATGCCATCTAGTTCTGTGAGTAGTCCTATTGCACTGGGGATACTACCAACTAGGCTATTGGAGGTTAGAGAAAGACCTACTAGGGACGATAAGTTGCCAATAGAAATAGGGATACCACCTATTAGATTATTATCGTCAATATAAATTTCAAATATTTTTGTCAGAGAACCAAGCTCCACAGGAATCTTGCCTTCTAGCTTGTTGAAAGATACATCGAAGCTAAGGAGGTCAGAACAGCCGGATAAGTTGCGAGGAAGTTCACCAACAAGTGAATTATTGTTGAGCCATAGATAGCGTAAGCGACGCAAATGGCCTATTTCTGGAGGAATTTCACCAACAAAGCTATTGTTATCAAGAAGTAGCCCTCTTAGAAAGCTTAAATTCCCAATATAAGGGGAGATATACCCTGCCAGTTTCTGATTTTCAAGTACCAATGCAGAGACCCTTCGGTGTCGGCGGTTACATTTCACACCGAACCACTGGCAGAAGTTGGTATTGGATTCATTCCATGAGTTGAGGACTCCAAAGGGATCTTGAGTTATCTTGGCCTTGAATGAAAGCAATGCCAGCCGGTCCGTCTCATTTCCTGCAGAATGTGCAGCAGCTGTAGGAAAGTGATGAGGAAATTTAGTAAGAATGAAACACACGACGAAAATAAATGAAGACATGATGATCAGTGGTTGATTCATCTTTGTATAAATATTAAGGGCAAGAAAACTGACAGGAAGAAATTTCTTGCATGGGTTGTCTGACTAAAAAGAATGTAATGCCATTAATTAATGGAATTGTGGAGGACTGAGTAGCAGTTTTAATTTGTCATATTGCTCCAGTAAAATTCTCATTACACCACCCACTAAACATTGGCTAGGTCATAAAAAGAGCTTCATGAGTCATGACCATGACTTACCATCAATGAGCAAGTATCGTCTTAGTAGGAAACTTCATGATTTTTGTAATCTTGCTTCTTCTCCTTTCTTTTTCCAAAAGAATCATGACCATTCTACAAATCTTTATTTTGAGGTTGATTCTCATGGTAGGTACCAGAGGTGGCAAATGGGTTAATTTAATACTCCATCCCTTCTTCCTTAATATAAGTCTTTTTAGATAATTGTTTTTATTTCTTAATATAAATCGTTTGAAAATTTCAAGTAAGCATTAATTGTTTAGTTTCCAATATTATCCCAAGTAATAAATATAACTTTGGTTCTCTCACTATTTTTTGCCCAATAAATAATACTTTCTTTTTTCAATACAAGGACAATATATACAATTGATATTATATTTAATGTTATACAATCATTTTCTTAATACTTGTGCACAACTCTAAAACACTTATATTAAGGAACAGAGGGAGTAAGTAACATAGATAAAGTTTAATAGATACTAATGACTAATGAGTCATTAATAGGTTGGAAATAAATAGTTAATTTTAAATGGGTTGAATACATATAAATTTAAATGGTCATGGATCGAATCCATTAACTCATTTAAAACTTAAAACTTAAATTTTTACTTTCTAATGTGGTATTTATTTATTTCTGAATACCTATTAATTCATCTTCCTCTTCATGCCTCTTAATCGTTAAAACAGAAAATTAAATCTTAACTATTAAGAACTGTCTTTTAATAGTTTATTTAAAGTTTATGAACAAAAATAGTCTCAAAAATATTGTACTCCTTCAATTTCAAATTTTAAGATCATTCGAATAAATTTTTTAAATAACTCGTAGGGTTAAAATGGTAAAATAGTGTCATTGAGATGTTTATACTTTTTAGTTATCAAACAGTTTTTTAAATTCAAATGTTATTTCATTCAAATGATCTAATTTATTATGATGTATTAACTATTCAAATCTTAATTACTCAATTTTATCAAACACCACCTAAGACTTGCGAACCTCAATGTTTCTGGCTGCCAATTAGATCTTCCTCTTTACTCCTATCGTCTGTAATAGAAAATTAGAAATATAGCTTAGAAAATAAGTCTAAAAATTGTAACTGTGGAGGTAAGGCTATAAATCAAGTTAAAAGCAATATGTTAATCAATATGCTGAAGTAGAGTATGTCACATCAGCATTTTATAAAATATTTGTAGAATAATTTGTGTATATAACATTACTCTTATGTTTGAATAATGCTAGAGACAAACTATTCTACAAACATTTTACAAATTGCTGATGTGGTATACTTCATCTCGGTTTTTTATGTGGGTCGAAAACTATATTGAAGCAATTTATTAATTAATATACTGAAGTGAAGTATGCCACATCAGCAGTTTGTAAATTAATTATAGAATAATTTATGTCTATAATATTACTCTTTATGTTTTCTTTCTTTTATTTTATAAGTTGCAAATATAGACTAAATTAAAGTTGTCAACTGATGAATATAATTCAGTCTAAAAAATTCGTGCAAAATATGGCGTACGGTTAATGTTGTAAAATGAGCAAACAGTTCGGGCTCGATTCGTACTCGCTCGACTAAAAATTCGATTCGAGCTCGACTCGAAATATAAATGAGTCAAATATATTTTAAAGTTCGATAAATTACTCGAACCTACTAATATTGTAATTTTCTATTGATACTCGGATCATATTCGTTCGAAAAGTTCAAACTGCTCGGACTCGAATCGGAATCGTGCTCGACTCGATAACTAAATGAGCCTCAATCAAACTTTATTTTATATTCGATAAATTTTGTGAACTAAATCTGAACAACTCAATACTCAGATCGACTCAGTTCGTTTACACCCTTACGTACTGTTAACGCCAAGATCTTTGATGACGTCCCAATCACGTAAGACGCCCTAATCCTGCACAGAAAACACGATCAACACCAAAAGCTTGACGGCTGGACCGTCGGGGGATAGCTCCGGCGTGAGAGTCAATACAGGTGTTCAAGGTTTAACAATGGAGGGTATATAAAATCTCTAGTGTGTTTTTTCCAGATAGAAAGTGTATGCGTACCTTTTGTTAGGAGACCCCCTTGCTAGGTTATACTCTCGTGCTCGGTTTTTTGTGCCACCAACCATGATCTGACACCTCCTCCCAGTCACCTCTTGTCCCAGCCGACTGCATGCAGGTTATCACCTTTTTTTCACTGTTCCTGCCGCCGGCCGGATAAGATCCCATCCACATTAATGATCTGCAGGCGCTTGGTCAACTGCCCTCCTCCTTTCATCATTACCAGTCAAAGTCTTAGATATTAAAAGATCTTACGGGCCGGCCACTTGACCCAGCCCATTATTAAGGGGATACAATAAAGGTAATATAAATGTTAAACCCAATGTCTATAAGACTTAGTGATAAAGGTCCACTAGGCTAATTAAACGGATGGACCCAATCGGTCAGGCCCAATAAAAGAAATATCATGCCCCAACATTGCCCCCTAGTCTTTTATTAAACAGGATGTTTAGTGGAAGACTGACTGTAAATAGCGCGAGTCCACAGGAAGAAAGAGCCCACTAAGCGCCAGCCTACCTTGGATAACCCACCAAAGCCAAAATCGGACGTTACCCTTTCCTCTCCCTCATCATTATCCCCAATTAATGCGCCGCCCTTGGCCCTCGTGCAAATTTTGAAAAAATCACTCGCTATAAAAGCCGCTGCCCATTCTCCTTGGAGGGTTCCCTACTATTTCGAATTCATAAGAGCTTATTGTCTTCTCCTCCTCAAATTTCTTCATTTTCTCTGCAAATTCTCAACAATGGCATCCCAGAACCCCGATACAAGTTCTCCCCTTTGTGTCGCCCCCATCTCCACCGTGACCCCTCACTCCAATCCTGACAAAGAGGTTCCGGGCTCAAACCCCCAAGTCGGTGCCGCGAGTAAGGAAGCTCCGCCCATGGAATCACTCCCCAACCCATCTGATTTTTTCCAAAACGAGGAAGACTTTCCTCATGCCAACACCCCTTCCACCGTCAATGAAACTGAGCTCTGCAACATTAGAGCTCGCTATCAAATACCGGATACCCACAGGGTACGGATAGCGGCCCCTCACGAAAGGATGTACCAGCGTCCCGACGGCTGGATCGCCGTTCTGGCAACTTTTCTGGAGAAGGGGGTGAGGTTCCCCCTTCACGCCTTCTTGATCACCCTCCTAGGGTTTGTTGGAGTGGGGTTCGCCCAATTGGTGCCGAACTCGTACATCCACATACTGGCTTACATAGCCTTCTGCTACGAGATAGGAGTTCCTCCTGCTGTGGATTCCTTCTTTACCCTCTTCTCGGTGGGGAAATCTCGGGAGAAAGGCTTTAAGGTGCTAAGTAAGATAGCCCCCAAGCCCAATGCCAGGATCGAGAAGCGGTCTCTAATGGACACTCCTTCGAGCAACCGAGGATGGCATAATAAATGGTTCTTCGTCAACGGGCCCGAAATCTCCTCTGTTCCTGACTGGACCACTTCTGATCGCGTCTCTGCAGACTTCGGAGACATATCCGAGGAGCGTATAAGAGAAATGACGCGCATCATAGAGAAGATACCCCTGAAGGAGTGGAGCTTCGGCCTCTTGGGCAAACAAGCCTGGTTGTATGACCACAAGTTGTCTCTCATCAAGCCGACTTCGACCGATCGGAAGGACTTGGATAGGTACCTTTCTGGCAAGCCTTCATCCCCTTCCATCGAAGTTCCCCAAGAAGAACTTCCGGCCTCGGAGGCCCAGGATGCAGAGGTCTTCCGCGGATCAGAGCTTGCTGAGGAGCCTAGCCGACCTCGACAGAAGAAGAGGGCGGTTCGGAAAGTCCGGTCAAATCCTCAAGGAACTCAATCAACTTCTACAGCGAGTTTGATTGACTTGCCCGCGACCGAGCGAATGCAGGCTCTCCGGATTAAGAAAAGGAGAACCCACGTGACTCCTCTGTCTGCCGATGAGCTTCGAGTTCCTCGTCCTGCTGCAGTTGAGCCTCCCCCCGTCATCCCCGTGGAGATCCATGTTTCAGAAGATGAGCTCGAAAACCTGAATGAGTCTCCTCTTCTGTCTCGTAAAAGGAAGCAGTCTCCCGAGGATCAACCAGCACCGCCCCCTGAACCATCAGTGCCTTCTCCGCCGAGACCCTCTTCCTCCACCTTCCGGCGAGAAGCTGCGTCTTCTCCCACTGTATGGCCGGATTTTAACGAGAACTTTCCTTTTCAGCTGTTCGACTCCTTTGTTCGGGAGACCGATGACCATCGGTTCGGAAACAGTTCGATCAGGGATTTGATCGAAGAGGGCATGAGTTACCAGGCTAAGGTGAGTTGGTTCAATCGAAATATTTAGGAATCATCTGTTTCTTCTACTAATTCACTTTAAATGTCCGCAGGCAAATGCTGTCTTCGGGAGACTTTTTCCCCGATACAGAGAGTCTGAAGCCGAAGAAGATGCGGCCAGGCGAGAGATGGCTACTATGACTTCTGCTCTGGAGAGGGAGAGAAGGGCTCATGGTATCACTATCTTCAATAAAGAAGGCCTTCAGAAGGACTTAAATAAGTTGAAAGAACAGTTGGAGACATCCGAGGCCACCCATCAGCTGACCGTTACTACGAACATAGACCTGGTTCGTCGGAATGAGGTTCTTGTTGGGAAGAACGAGACGATGGTGAAGACCAATAAGAGCTTGGCTATACAAGTACACGACCTTGAGGCCAGGGATCTGAGACATCTGAAGGAGCGGGCAAAACTCGAAGAGGAGCTCCGCGAACTTCGGGCTCTGAGAGACTTGGGTCCTCCTCTAACCGGAGATCTTCGGAGGGAAATCCAACAAGAATACCGAAAATCTGCCGAGTTGAACGAAGAGATCATCCAGATGTTCTCGGATGGATACGACGAATGCCGAAGCAAAGACAAGGCAAGACTTGTCGCTGCTAAAGTTGAACCGACCATCCTGGACTCTTCGGAAGACGAAGCCGATTTCTGAAGATGGTTTTCTTTCCCTTAGCTGTAGGATTTTTGTAAAGCTTCTATCGCTTTGTAAACATCATTATGTGAATAAAATATCAGTATTATCAGTACCATCCTTTATGACTTCGGTTTTTTTTTACTGTTTACCAACACTTCAATATAGATTTAATTTGAAAAATATACAAGCTCCTCCGTGGGCCTAACTTTAAACTGTTAATTAACAACTAAGCAAGTCGTAGATAAGACGAAGCTAAATAACATGGCCTTCCGAACTCAACACTTAGAAAGATTTAGGCAATAATAACAAAGTAAAGGAATACTTATTCGTTACCGAAGTGTGAGGTAGGTGTCGCGAGGGATCGGACGAAGTCTGAATGACGATACTTGCCTACCCCGAAGGGCCTGATAAGGTTCATAGGATCACCTGCCGATGAGGCTATCATCGAATGGTCGACGAGTCCGTCCGAACCTCCTTACACCGGTGACCATTGATTTTACCACCCTTGGTAAAAAACAATATAGGATCCAGGATTTGACTACCACGCGGGGTACCAAATAAATTGGCTGCCATCGAATGGCCAGCGAGTCCTACCATACCTCCTTACTTTGGTGACCATTGATTTTACCACCCTTGGTAAAAAACAATATAGGATCCAGGATTTGACTACCACACGGGGTATCAAATAAATTGGCTGCCATCGAATGGCCAGCGAGTCCTACCATACCTCCTTACTTCGGTGACCATTGATTTTACCACCCTTGGTAAAAAATAATATAGGATCCAGGATTTGACTACCACACGGGGTATCAAATAGATTGGCTGCCATCGAATGGCCAGCGAGTCCTACCATACCTCCTTACTCCACTGTGACATTAGGACAAATGCGAAGATCAGTTGTGAAAAAAGTGACTTTTTATTGATGATGAACGGTTATGTACAGACTCCCAGTGGACTGACTTGGTTTCTATTGAAAGTACTTTCGGAGCCTGCCTGCGTGCCATGTGTTCTGAATTTCGGGTCCATCCAAAGCCTTCAGTCGATATGTCCCGGGCTTCGGTGCTTCGGCCACTTCATACGGTCCTTCCCAGTTCGGCATCAACTTCCCAGTGTTCTGCGGTGTAGACGCTTTGGCCTCTCTGAGAACGAGGTCTCCCACCTCAAATCTTCGGAGCTTTACCCCTTTGTTGTAGTGCTTGGCGACTCTTCTCTGGTAGGCTGCTAACTTGATCATAGCCACTTCTCTGACTTCCTCTAGCAGGTCCAAGTTGGCCTTTAGTCCCTCGTCATTGTAGATCTCACTGAACTGACTAACTCGAAGACTTGGAGATCCAATCTCAACTGGGACTAAGGCATCAGTGCCGTAGGCCAATCTGAAAGGCGAGTCCCCTGTTGTTGTCCTCGGCGTAGTCCTATAAGCCCACAATACGCTGAGCAGCTCTTCCGGCCATCTTCCTTTGGCTTCGTCCAATCTGCGCTTGATCCCGTTTAGAAGTGTTCTGTTAGTCACTTCGACCTGCCCATTTGATTGCGGATGAGCCACTGAAGTCTTCCTGTGCTGGACTCCCAGTTCCTTCAGAAAGCCTTCAAATTTTGATCCCACAAACTGACGTCCGTTGTCTGATATCACCACTTGAGGGATCCCGAAGCGAAACACTACGAATTCCTTTATAAATTTCAGACACTCCTGTTCCGTTATCAGCCGAAGTGGTTTCGCCTCGACCCATTTGGTCATATAATCAATAGCGACGATGACGAAGCTGACCTGCCCCTTAGCCTTCGGTAACGGACCCAGTATATCAACCCCCCAGACAGCGAAGGGTATAGGAGATAGAATCGAGTATAGCTCTTCCGGTGGCTGATGCGGGATCGGACTGTTGAGCTGACATTTATCATATTTTTTTACGTATTCCGTAGCCTCCTTGAAGATCGTTGGCCAGTAGTATCCCTGCCGAAGAACTTTGTATGCCAGCGACTTAGCCGCCATGTGATCACCGCAGATACCCTCATGAACTTCCCGAAGGGCGTACTTTGCTTCGGACGGGACCAGACATTTCAATAATGGTGACGAAAATGCCCTCCGATAAAGATCCCCGTCAATAAGAACGAAGTTGGCACTTTTGTATTTGACCTTTTTTGCTAACATCTGATCCGAAGGAAGGACGCCATCTGCCAAATAATTGATGTAGGGAGTCATCCAGCAGTCAGGTCGCTCGATACACATCACTGAGTCATGTTGAACACTCGGCTGCTGTAAGACCTCCAGATAGACTGATCCATTGAAAACGACAGCATCTGTAGAGGCGAACTTTGATAAGGCATCGGCAGTAGAATTATCGTTACGCTCTATGCCTTGAAATTCGTGAAAAGCAAAGTATCGGAGTCTGTCTTTCAACTCTGCCAAATACCTGATCATCCTCGTCCCCCGAGCTTCATATTCTCCTGATAACTGGTTGACGACCAACTGAGAGTCACTATAAATAATCAACTTCTGGACTTCTAGGCTCTTCGCCAGCCGAACCCCAGCTAGAACGGCTTCATACTCGGCCTCGTTGTTAGTCGCCTTAAACCCGAATCTAATGGCTTGTTGTACCTTGAACCCCTCCGGACTGGTCAGAATAATCCCTGCTCCACTGACATTTACTGTGGAAGACCCATCTACATACAGTGTCCATGCATTCTGACCGTGCTGAAGAAGTGTAACAGTTCGATCAGATGTCCCCGTTTCCTGTAACTCGGCATCTGCCTCGGTGAAGGAACATTCTACCACAAAGTCGGCCAAAGCTTGTCCCTTGATAGCGGTTCGGGGATGGTATTCGAGGAAAAATTGGGACAATTCCATGGTCCATGCTGCCAATCTCCCCGAAACCTCCGGCTTACCCATTACCTTTTTCAGTGGTTGATCTGTGTAGATGATCAAGAGCCTACCCTGAAAGTATTGCCGAAGCTTTCGGCTAGCAATTACTAAAGCAAAGGCAATCTTTTCAATATTTGGATACCTGGTTTCGGCGTCTCGTAGGACGTGACTGACGTAATAGACCGGGTGCTGCTTTCCACTGATCTCCCGAATCAACACCGCTCCAACGGCTAAGGGACTCGCTGTAAGGTAGAGATATAAGGTTTCTTTCGGAGTGGGTTTTACCAATAGGGGAGCAGAGGACAGATAGGTCTTTATGCCTTGGAAGGCTTCTTCACAGGGCGAGGTCCATTGGAAAGTCTTAGCATTCTTCGGCCCCTTCAGTGTGTCGAAGAATGGTAGACACCTCTCTGCGGATTTGGACATGAACCTCCTCAGAGCTGCAATCCTACCGGTCAGACGTTGGACGTCTTTAAATGACTGAGGAGTCTTCATGTCAAGGACGGCTTGAATTTTCTCTGGATTAGCTTCGATGCCCCTCTGACTGACCAGATACCCCAAGAACTTTCCCGCACCGAGGCCGAAGGTACATTTTGCGGGATTAAGCCTCAATTTGTGATGTCGGACAGTCTGAAAACATTCCTCCAGATCATCCAAATGTTTATGAACCTGCACGCTTTTAACGATCATGTCGTCCACATAAACCTCCATATTCTTTCCCAGCTGCTTGTGGAAGATAAAATTCATCATTCTTTGGTAGGTTGCTCCAGCATTTATAAGGCCAAAGGTCATCTTCTTATAGGCGTATACCGAGCGGTGTGTAATGAATGCTGTCTTCGGGATATCTTCCCTACACATAGATATTTGATGATAACCTGAAAAAGCATCCATAAAGCTTAGTAGAGCATAACCTGAAGTTGCATCAATAAGTTGGTCAATATGGGGTAAAGGATAAAAGTCCTTCGGGCAAGCTTTATTTAGGCCGGTGTAATCAATGCAAACTCGCCATTTCTGGTTCTGCTTCTGCACCAATACTACATTGGCCATCCACTGTGGGTAGTCGATCTCAAAAATAAAATCAGCAGCCAACAGCTTGGCGATCTCTTCGTCAATTATCTTCTGTCGCTCGGGTGCGAATATCCGTCTCTTTTGCCGAACAGGCTTCTTCGAGGGATCTACCTCCAATCGGTGCTCAGCAACCTTTCTGCTAATCCCAGGCATGTCCTTTGGTTCCCATGCAAAAATGTCTGCATAGCTGCGAAGGAGTTCCATAAGATTTGTCCGAAGAGGCTCTGGTAGACCCAAACCAATTTTCACTATCTTGTCCGCCTTCCCGAGGATCAACTCAATCTCCTCCGTCTCCCCCGCAGGTGTTACCAATGGCTCGGAACTGCTTTCAGTGAAGGGCTCAATCTCGATTGCCATGGTTTGTTTCTGTTTGCTAACCCCTACTCCGGAAGAGATGCACGCATTTCGATAACAGCGTCGGGCTAGATCCAAATCCCCAGCCACCTCTCCGACTCCGTGCGCTGTAGGGAACTTGATTTTGAAATGGGGGATGAAAGTCACGGCTTGGAGAGCCGTCAGGGTAGGTCTTCCCAGTATGGCGTTGTAAGCTAAATCTACATGCACAACATAGAATTTACACATTATTTCTGCCTGCTGAGGGGCTGTGCCGAAGACCACTGGGAGTTCGATAGTGCCTGCAACTTTGACCGGATCGTTGCTGAAACCATATAGAGGAGCCTCCTGCCCAACTTCCATCTTTCGCCCTTCAAGATGCATTCTTTGATATGCGTGGGCGTACAGAATATCCACTGAAGAACCGTTATCTATCATCATACGCTTCATGTCTACTGAGCCCACTTGCGCGGTGATCACTAACGCTCCTTCATGTGGATCAATGGGCTCCAAAGGATAGTCCGCGTCTGTAAAAGATATAATAGTTCCGGGAAATGGTCTATCCATCTTTGGAGAGGCACCTGATATGGACATAACCGAATTCAGATACCCCCTTCTCTTTCTTCCTACCAATTTCCCCGACGTTCCCCCTGTTATTACGTCGATGACATGCCTTGGTGGCGGGTTCGGGACGGGCTGCACAGGAGGATCCGTTTGAACTGTCTGAACGGTGCGGTCGGCACCTTGGTGACTCTTTTCGGCCACATATTGGACTAACAGACCGCTCTGGATCTTTCTTTCCACAAAATCCTTCAGATTACAACACTCATTGGTGCCATGGCCTGCGGCTTGATGGTAGTTACAATATTTTCGAGGGTTGCCTTGCCCGGTCCTATAGTTGTCCCTCGGTTGCTCAAAGAACGGCTGGTTCCGGATTTGGTCTAGAATCACCGATCTGTCTGTGTTTAGTTTGGTATAAACCTTATTCACCTTCGGGGCGGAAGCAGGCGGACGAGTATCTCCTTGTCGCCACGAGTTGTTGAACTTCTTGGAACGACTCTCCGATCTATCATTGTACCCCCCAGTCTTCTTCGGATCATCCCGGGTTTTAGGGGCATCTGCCTCTTTCATCTGTTCCGTAGAGGAACGCTTCAAGCTACTCATAGCCTCTTCCACAATATATAACCTTCTGCCTTATCGAATGCCTCTGCCAGGCTCTTCGGGTGATTGAACATCAACTTTTTCACCAGCTTCTCCGACTTTACTAGGTCCAGACCGTTCTGAAACAAATCCACGGCTTGGAGATCGTTCAAATCTGACACCTGGCCAACGGCTTCTCGGAACCTCTTCACATACTGACCCAAAGACTCATCGGTGTACTGCCTGACCTGTGCCAAAGAGCCCGTGGGCTTCCCTCTCTTTCGGTTACTCCCAAAACGAGCATGGAACTTATCGCAGAGTTCGGACCATGAGGAAATTGAATCTGCCGGTAAATTCCCCATCCACTGCCTCGCGTCCTTTCTCAACATCGTAACAAACATATGGCATTTAGCAGCGTCAGCGAAATCGTAGTAGTCCATCAACCGGTCAAATGCTTGGCTATGGTCGTAAGGATCTCCCGAACCATCGTAACTTTCCATGTGAGGCAACTTCTTAGAGGTGTCCGCCTTCTCCTTAAGAATGTCCGAGGAAAACGGGGATGCTTTCTTTCTCGGAGTATTCTTCACCTGCTGGACCTCGGCCAACTGCTTCTGGAGTGCCTTCAGTTCTTTTACGAGGTACTCTACTCCTTCCGGCTGCGACGACACTTCCTTCTCCGACGACTCTCTCTTTCTTGGAGTAGGTCGGTCGTTGATCATAATACCCCCAACCTTCGAAGGACTTTCGCGACGACGGTCTTCTGAGCGAAGTACCCGACTTTCGGGTGTACGGCCCCCAGATCTGCTTCGCCTCTGGGTCCGATGACTGTGGTGGGAGTGTGCGACAATGAGTGCCCTTTTCATGCTCTCTGGAGTTCGTTCTCTGGATCGGCCTTTCCTACCACTTCGGGTCTGCCCCGTAGGGACGTCACGACGGAGTGCTTCCTTCGATCTTCGAGGAGTAGGGCTCCTCGATCTTTCTCTCTCCCGATGTTGGCTTTGAAACCCACGTTCTGACTGAACCGGCTCCTTCCCGCTGCGATGCACACGCCTTTCAGACTGGACATAACTCGATGCTTCATCCCTCAACTCTTCCATCCGGGACATCTGCTCGGCTATATCCTGTCTCTGCTTCATGAGTGACTCCATGGCCCTATCTGCCTCTTCCGCCATCTTAGCCAATCGGGAGGTCTTCTCGTCGTGGTCTAGCTGTTTCCGGCCGCGACCGGATTCTTTATCCGTCGTGAAGATTAACTTTCTCTTAGCTTTGCCCACGGCTCTTGGACGAGAGTCTCCATGTGACCGCTTGGAGGCTGTGCTAGCATGAGCACTTAGTGTGGGCCTCAAACGATCTCTAACAGAAACTCGTGGTGGTGAGTCACCAACAGTCATCGGTTGTCCTTCAGGCGTGTCTGCTCTGCTCTTCCCCATCCTGAGAGCGTGGAACAAATAAATGTTTGTGATTGAAAGCTCTGGAACACTAGAACTCGCCCTTCTTCTAGCGCCAATGTTAACGCCAAGATCTTTGATGACGTCCCAATCACGTAAGACGCCCTAATCCTGCACAGAAAACACGATCAACACCAAAAGCTTGACGGCTGGACCGTCGGGGGATAGCTCCGGCGTGAGAGTCAATACAGGTGTTCAAGGTTTAACAATGGAGGGTATATAAAATCTCTAGTGTGTTTTTTCCAGATAGAAAGTGTATGTGTACCTTTTGTTAGGAGACCCCCTTGCTAGGTTATACTCTCGTGCCAGGTTTTTTGTGCCACCAACCATGATCTGACACCTCCTCCCAGTCACCTCTTGTCCCAGCCGACTGCATGCAGGTTATCACCTTTTTTCCACTGTTCCTGCCGCCGGCCGGATAAGATCCCATCCACATTAATGATCTGCAGGCGCTTGGTCAACTGCCCTCCTCCTTTCATCATTACCAGTCAAAGTCTTAGATATTAAAAGATCTTACGGGCCGGCCACTTGACCCAGCCCATTATTAAGGGGATACAATAAAGGTAATATAAATGTTAAGCCCAATGACTATAAGACTTAGTGATAAAGGTCCACTAGGCTAATTAAACGGATGGACCCAATCGGTCAGGCCCAATGAAAGAAATATCATGCCCCAACACGTACGGTGGTAAAATGCGGTATCTTGGAGTTTTTTCTTATAGTGCAGTCTTCAAATTATTTTAGTTAGGAGAGAAAAGAAAATAACAAAAGAGAAGATAAGTTTGTTTTGGCCAAAAAAAAATCGTTACTTTTTGAAAAAAATAGAGAGGAGCTTTTCTATTCTCTTTTCATCTTTCATTTCTTTTCTTTTATTTTCTATTCTCTCTTTATAATTCACAAACATGGTGGAACCATGTAAGAGAAAACCATGAAGTTATTGTTTAAGAACCATATTGTAATACCCAGTAAAAAAAATAATAATAATAATATTTAAATCCATATTTTATTGGGCTTTTCTTATATTGGGTCAAATTGTATTTAATTTATGTGAACTATAATAAGTATGTGATTACATTAATTTGGACTTTTATACTAATTGGGTCTATTTTGTATTTGGGTAATAATAAAATTCTATTATAATTAAGAGAGTTAGAAAAACAAAATAATAATAAATAAGTAAAGCCCTAATCTATCTCACGTATCTCTATTAACTGACTGAGAAAAGAAAAAGAATAAGCGCAGTCGCATTGCAGAGAAGAGAGAAAACGGCGAACAAGGGACTAATTGGTAGGTATGCTACAACTTGAGAATACTTATTAGATTTATGTAAAAGTAATACTAAATATTTTAACAATTATGAGAGACTTGACTGCTTTTGAAATTGGTGGGATTGGATGGCGCCTTTAATTCAATTAGAATGTATACAGATGAACTCTTAGAATCCTAGCATGATTCCATTATTTTTAATTATTTATATATATGTTTCGTGGTACAAGCCTGCAGCACTGCTGCAGGTGTTGATTAATTTAAATTAGTTATATATATATATATATATATATATATATATATATATATATATATATATATATATATATATTATATTTTTATAATATTTGGCTATGAAATTGTGTACATAAATAAATAAAAAAAAATCACTTAAGGTTATATATATTAATTTGAATTAATTAATTTTGCCGACATAATTGTAAAAGTTCTTAATAAAGAAATTTAATAGTATTATGTTTTAATGATTGGATTGTAATAAAATTTTATTAAAGTATTTATATTGAACGGAGGGAATTTAAAGAGTTATATTTGGAATATAAATTTTGGAGTATTAATAATTGATTTAAGGCGATGATTAAATGTACTTGAATGAATTGTGAATTATTTGGAGTTTATGAGTTGGATTATATTTAATTTGAGGTGAATATGTTTAGGTGGTGAATAACGTTTCGTATTTGATATCGTTGGCATTTGAGGGTAACATTTGGTGGAGTGTGCTATAAATAGTTTAGAAGTATCAGGTACGGATTCCGTATTCTTTCAGCGATACCTTTGTTAAATTTGATTTGTTCGTTTGTTCCTCGTTTTGAATTTCTGTTATTATTTCACATAATTGTTTCTTGTGAAATTGATATATTTATTTCACTTTGGAGTTGACACTTTGGACTCGTGCTTGTACTCTTTGAATGAGGTTATCATGTCTAATATTTATTTTGATAATTGTAGAGCGGTACATGTTGCTACCTTCTTTTTGAGACCTTGTGACTATAATTTGATTTGGTTCAACATGTACATATAGAACCCTTTTGTTGATATTTTGTCGCATGTGTTGTGACATGATATTTTTGTTAGAATATACCATAGGGTATACTTGAGCTATAACCACCTGTGGGGGTACCACAGGCATGTCGTCTTGGCACGAGAGACATGACACTTTCCGTGGCGGTGTGATTAGTCCACGGCGTCTCTATTTTGGGCTCCGGAATAAATGGGCCATTTGGTGTTTTGTTGTGGGAGGCGTATGGGTTAACCCTAGTTTTCTGTTCTGCGGATTTGTGATGTTGTGCCAAACACACCTATCCGATTTGCATACATTTGGATTCGCGCTCCAATGTGTGATTGCATGTGTGGCATTATTTTGACTTGCCTGTGTGACATTGTTTTGATGTGCCTGTGTGGCATTATTTTGGTTGCCTGTGTGGCATTAGTTTGACTTGCCTGTGTGGCATTAGTTTGACTTGCCTGTGTGGCAAGATATATTTTTGAGCTCACTCGGTATGAAATAACCCCAACCATTTGTTTCAGCCTATTATTTTATTGTATTAGTTTTGTTTGTTTCTGTTCAGTTCAAGTCATTGAGTTAGTTACTTCAGTTCGTTATTTCTTTATTCTTTTATTGGTTTCGTCAATTATATTGATTCAGATATATTCATTACGTTGATTCAGATATATTCCATTCAGATCTTTGGATATTATATTTTCGTTCGTATTTGTACTTGAGGCTTTGTTCAGTATTTTGTCTCAGTTATTTTCGTATATCAGTTGTATATCTTTTGTATATCGATATCCGTACTGGGCAATTGACTCATGCTGTGTTTTTCTTCCGGCAGGTTTGCAGGGGTGATTCAGGGCTTGTGTGATGAGATTTTTGCCCTTGACCATTTAGGTGGATTTAATTTTAGGTTTTGATTATTTTGACTCAGTTTGGAGAATTGTACTTATTACTTTATTAATGGATCACCACTATTAATATTTTGAGGTTGTTAGGGCTCTGTTTATTTATTTTGAGGTTTGTTGTGCTTTACACGTGACGTTCCTTTCCTTTTCGAGAGGGGGGTGTTACACATATACTCTATCTCGATGGACTTAACTCAATTATCATTTTCCTATAATAAAAAAAAATAATACCCCAAAAAAAAATATATTGAGTGATTGTGTATACAATTCTCACCTCCACCCCTGTTCCCACTCCAACTCCCACTTTCAAAACAAATATTCAATAATTATGTATACAACCCCGTCCCCATCCAAAAAAAATAATATTTAGTGATTATATATACACCCCTGCCTCTCCACCCTCACCCCCAATCCCAACCCCAACCCCACCCCACCCCACCCCCCACCCCCCAAAAAAATAAAATTCTTAGTAATTATGTATACGTAATATATCTAATAATAATTTATTTAATTAAATTATAATAAAGATAAGTTTGAAATTTAAAATATGGGTCCACCTATATTTGAACCATAACTATATAGTTTCAATCAACACAACCCATATTAAAATAATTAATATAATTTTAATTTTTAAATGTAACCATAATCATATTTTGTAAACCAAAATCAACCCATAACTATATTTTGTCAAAGTCTAGTTTTACTAAAATCTTAATTTCTGTTATACTAAAAGAGTTTTATTTTAATTTTTTAGACTCAAGTTTGAAACTAAAAATTTTAATTGATGTGACTAATTTAAGTATTAAAAACATTAATTTTGTGATTATAGGCACTTTCAAAAAAAAGTACATTAATAGTTATTATATTAATTAAAATTAATGAAATTATTTAGAATTTCATTACAATAATCAGTTTTTTTTTTTGTATACATAATCAATAAATATTATTATTTTAGAGGGTGGGGAGTGGGGAGTGGGGAGTGGGGGGGAGTGGGGGCGTGGGGGTGGGGGGTGGGGAGTGGGGGGTGGGGGGCGTGGTGTGTAAGACCCCGAATTTTATGAAATAAAAGTATTCAATTTTTCTTATAATTACAATTCAGTAAATGGTTAAATTGATAAAAAGTTAAAGTTATGGGTGAAATGTGAAATTTTTTTTCAAAATAAGCAAGTGGTTATAAAATAATCATTGTTGTCGGGGAATATTCGTTTGGTCGTGGAATATTCTTTCTGTCGGGGAATATTCGTACGACGGCGCAGCTATTTGTGGGCCCCATAACAGAATAACTGTCGGGTGAAGAAAACGACAAATTTGAGTTTTTAAAAATAACGGCGTAGTTGTTACCGTTAACACTGTTGGAATACCCGGTGGTTAAAATACAGTAATACGCGTTATTGCACAGTAGCACACGGTATTGCATAGTATTTTTGAAATTATTGATTCTTACGTAAGAAGGCACTACTCAATAATTGTTACAGTAATTACTGTTCAATATTTTATTTTATTGATTCAATAATTGCTACGTTGAATTTTGTATTATTGTTGTTCAATAATTGTTGCTGCACAGTATTTCCCATTATCAGATCAATAATTCATATTATTTGAATAATATTATTAGATAGCATTATTGGCAATGTCTAGAAAGTTCTGTCTAAGGAGAGGTTTGGTCATTTAATTGCGCGCCAGTAAGGAGAAATTCTTATTGGAAAGCCCCCTCTTTCCTGGGAACGGCCTGGTTGTCATAAATGTGATTCTGTAATATTATTTGTGAATAATTAATTATTGATTCATATGATAAGAAAATATTTATTTTATGTGGATATAAATGAGGGATATATTTTTGTGGTTAAAAAATGAAGGAGTTAATGTTGAGATTTTTATCAGTATTTTTGTCGGAATGGAGGTATTAAAAATCAGGGTTTTTGAGATATTTTGCGGGGGTTATAATTTTTAATCCGACCGTTGGATCGTGGTAATTTTTGGATATGTTATACATATATAAGTTGAGTATATGTCCACAAATTTTGAACCGTTAAAAATGAACGTATGATTTATTATGAATTTTACGAGATGACTGGTTCAGAAATTGTTGAATTTTCGGAGTTTATCATTTTGGTGGAAAATTCTAGAATTGGTGGGCCCCACTTGTGGTTGGTGAAGAAATGTGCTGAATTATATTTCAAATGTGGTGGGTGGGAATAGTAGCAGGTAAAGCCATCAGGTTGCAGGTCAAACCTACCAAAATTTTCCTATAAATAGAGGGCTAAGTTAGAATTGAAAATCACACCAAAAACATAAGCTTTCTCTCTTTCTCTCTCTATATTATGAAGCATATTTTGTGAGTATTTAGATACTTTGAGTTGCTATTCAGTGCAAGTTTTCTTCAGCTTTGCATTCCAGTCAGAAGTACTGCTCTTTTGAGGTAAGGGATAGTAAGGGATAGTAAGGGATATTAAGGGATTTTAAGGGTTGTTATGATTTTCAGTTTCGTAATTTTTCTGATCTTCAAAAATTCTGGAAAAATTTGAAATGATATTTTGATGAGTTTTCTTGATTGTGTCCAAAAATGGTGATTTTTGGATGTATAGATTGAGAGTTATGAATTTTATGAGAAAAGACTATTTTAAAAGTAACGGCTTATAATTCCTTGTGGTTAACTCCAAAATTGATGAAATTTTTATTGGGAGTACATGTATATGATAGAAGTATACTCTGTAAATTTCAGAATTTTTGGACAAAAGTACAATTTTTGATAAATGTCTAAATATTCGGCTATTTTGGCCATATGAAAAATAGTAAATGACTTTTAAAAATTCTGAGAAAAATATATGTTCACTATGGGACTATATTATGCTAAATCCCAGAAAAGAAATATTTTTGGAACTGATTTGGTATTTTTCATGAAAATGGTCTAGTTATGAGTAAATGAATTAAATATGTTTTGTGAAGAAAGAAAATTGAAAAATAGGATTTTATGGCTTGAGAATCCTATATGAGGTATATGCAGATTTTTGATGAGGGTTTTGGTTATTGATGATGAAATTGTAAGAGTTGGCATTTTATGATGAGTAAAGTGTAAACAATTAAAATAAATTGTTTATAAATTTAAGTAATGTTATTCTTTCAATATCATTATACCGAAATATTGGTATGAATTTTATTGTAGAATTTCTATCTTTTGTGTCGGGGTTACTATTCATGAGTTACGAATATTACTCTTGAGATTAAAACTATATGTTGATCATATTATTTTTATCATCATATATAACATTTTTATAACCCTGATGTTGAAATTCTCTTTCACTGGAGTGTAAAGATGGGTAGATTATTGGTATGATCATGACTAGGGTTCTCTTTGGCCTGTAGTGCAAAGTTGAATTGTGACTGGTATGATCATGACCATTGAATTTATAATTGAATATCTTAAGCTTAAGTGCAAAGGTGAATTGATCAACATGGTTATAATTATTGTTTATATAAATTCTGAAATGATTATATATTTCTTTGAGATATTAATATATTTGGCCTGTAGTGCAAATATGAAATATTGATGAATATCTTTGGCCTGTAGTGCAAAGATGAATTGTTGATGAATATCTTTGGCCCGTAGTGCAAAGATGACTTGTTGAATATCTTTGGCCCGTAGTGCAAAGATGGTTTGTTGATGAATATCTTTGGCCCGTAGTGCAAAGATGGATTTGTTAGTATGATTATAAACAGGAACTGTGATTTGGTATAACCATGATCTTTGATGTTTCAGGTAAAGACAGGTGATGAAAATATTCTTCGTCCTGGGTGCGAAGAAAAATTTATAGTCACAATTATGATTATGAGTTATTCATATGATTGTGGAAAGGAACTGTTGAGTGATGTTACATGGATAAAATATTGTTGGTGGATTTTTAACATGGAGAAGATAATAGACTTTATAGTCTATTTGACTCTTCTAATGGATTGCTCGTTCCGCTGCAACTATGGTTGAAATTTTTTATCATTTACCATATGTTCTAAATCTCTGATTTATTATTGATGAAGGCTATTGATAATTTATTTATCTTTAGTCATGATATTCTTTACTGAGCTAGTTGTGCTCACCCTTTTGCTTCACAATTCCTTTCAGGTAATAAGAGTGTAGCTGGGTCGAGCGGGGGTAACAAGGGAATAGAACGGTGGTCATCATTTAGTAGTTATATTTGGTGAAGAAAATAGGGTGAGGCGAACCCAACGTTGGAAGGGTGTTTTGTCACTATCATACAAGATGTCTAATGACATACAACCTCGTGTCATCATAAGACAGGGTTGTGCTCATCCACTTGCTGAGTATATATACGAGCACTACCTATATAATCTTGGTGTTTGTTTGAAGTATAATTCTCAATTAGAGACAGTGGAGATAATGATAAGTCAAGAGAAGACTCACCATTGGGAAGAATATGATAGTAATCTTCTCGTTTTTCTTTGGGGTCTATTGGGTCAACCAAGGATAATTCTGTGGCCATATGATATCTATCATAACCTAGACGCGTGGCCTCCCATGTACGAAGGTTTCCTTGAGCACTTCCCAAAGATTCTAATTTCTAAAACAGTTTTTGACTATACCTTTATGTAAGGTGTTATTGTGAGGTGATGTCCACGGTTGGAACATGAGTCACATTTGGTATATATTTGTATCCAAACTCACAGCATATGTGTTGTTGTATTTTGCACGACAATTGTTGTAATAAAGTTGTAGTTGTTTTCTGTACCATGTATTTGACGACTCAGAATGGGTTGGGTGGAATGGACCTATTTTGGGGTCGTTACATTTGGTATCAGAGCCATAAGTAAAGAGCCCCGAGCCTCTCGCTGGTGACTTCCTGTTGATGGGGATGCACCGAAGCCAGACTCTCCGTAGGGGACGCCGTTCTGCGGTGGCAAACTGATAGGTACCATTGTGAGGTGCTGTGGTTGAAGCACCATGAGAGTCACAGGTGGTATCAGAGCTTAGGGATATGATCTTTGGCGGAGATCGGGGAATATAACTAGGAGGGGAGAGATGAGTAAATCCTTCGCTAGTGTGTCCTACCTAAGCTTATTTGTTGGTCAGTCATAATATCGAGATATTATGTGATATGTTAATTTGTTAAATTAACCCTTGTTTTGAAGCTGTATTCTAGAATGATATCTGAAATACAGGAGATGAGCAATGGAGAAATCATGATGATAAGGAAGATGGAATCTGAAATGAAAGCAAGGTATTCTCAACTCTTTGAAATACCAGGTACGTAAATTTCGGGGACGAAATTTCATAAGGAGGGGAGATTGTAAGACCCCGAATTTTATGAAATAAAAGTATTCAATTTTTCTTATAATTACTATTCAGTAAATGGTTAAATTGATAAAAGTTAAAGTTATGGGTGAAATATGAATTTTTTTTCAAAATAAGCAAGTGGTTATAAAATAATCATTGTTGTCGGGGAATATTCGTTTGGTCGTGGAATATTCTTTCTGTCGGGGAATATTCGTACGACGGCGCAGCTATTTGTGGGCCCCATAACAGAATAACTGTCGGGTGAAGAAAACGACAAATTTGAGTTTTTACAAATAACGGCGTAGTTGTTACCGTTAACACTGTTGGAATACCCGGTGGTTAAAATACAGTAATACGCGTTATTGCACAGTAGCACACGGTATTGCATAGTATTTTTGAAATTATTGATTCTTACGTAAGAAGGCACTACTCAATAATTGTTACAGTAATTACTGTTCAATATTTTATTTTATTGATTCAATAATTGCTACGTTGAAATTTTATATTATTGTTGTTCAATAATTGTTGCTGCACAGTATTTCCCATTATCAGATCAATAATTCATATTATTTGAATAATATTATTAGATAGCATTATTGGCAATGTCTAGAAAGTTCTGTCTAAGGAGAGGTTTGGTCATCTAATTGCGCGCCAGTAAGGAGAAATCCTTATTGGAAAGCCCCCTCTTTCCTGGGAACGGCCTGGTTGTCATAAATGTGATTCTGTAATATTATTTGTGAATAATTAATTATTGATTCATATGATAAGAAAATATTTATTTTATGTGGATATAAATGAGGGATATATTTTTGTGGTTAAAAATGAAGGAGTTAATGTTGAGGTTTTTATCAGTATTTTTGTCGGAATGGAGGTATTAAAAATCAGGGTTTTTGAGATATTTTGCGGGGGTTATAATTTTTAATCCGACCGTTGGATCGTGGTAATTTTTGGATATGTTATACATATATAAGTTGAGTATATGTCCACAAATTTTGAACCGTTAAAAATGAACGTATGATTTATTATGAATTTTACGAGATGACTGGTTCAGAAATTGTTGAATTTTCGGAGTTTATCATTTTGGTGGAAAATTCTAGAATTGGTGGGCCCCACTTGTGGTTGGTGAAGAAATGTGCTGAATTATATTTCAAATGTGGTGGGTGGGAATAGTAGCAGGTAAAGCCATCAGGTTGCAGGTCAAACCTACCAAAATTTTCCTATAAATAGAGGGCTAAGTTAGAATTGAAAATCACACCAGAAACATAAGCTTTCTCTCTTTCTCTCTCTATATTATGAAGCATATTTTGTGAGTATTTAGATACTTTGTGAGTTGCTATTCAGTGCAAGTTTCCTTCAGCTTTCCATTCCAGTCAGAAGTACTGCTCTTTTGAGGTAAGGGATAGTAAGGGATAGTAAGGGATATTAAGGGATTTTAAGGGTTGTTATGATTTTCAGTTTCGTAATTTTTCTGATCTTCAAAAATTCTGGAAAAATTTGAAATGATATTTTGATGAGTTTTCTTGATTGTGTCCAAAAATGGTGATTTTTGGATGTATAGATTGAGAGTTATGAATTTTATGAGAAAAGACTATTTTAAAAGTAACGCTTATAATTCCTTGTGGTTAACTCCAAAATTGATGAAATTTTTATTGGGAGTACATGTATATGATAGAAGTATACTCTGTAAATTTCAGAATTTTTGGACAAAAGTACAATTTTTGATAAATGTCTAAATATTCGGCTATTTTGGCCATATGAAAAATAGTAAATGACTTTTAAAAATTCTGAGAAAAATATATGTTCACTATGGGACTATATTATGCTAAATCCCAGAAAAGAAATATTTTTGGAACTGATTTGGTATTTTTCATGAAAATGGTCTAGTTATGAGTAAATGAATTAAATATGTTTTGTGAAGAAAGAAAATTGGAAAATAGGATTTTATGGCTTGAGAATCCTATATGAGGTATATGCAGATTTTTGATGAGGGTTTTGGTTATTGATGATGAAATTGTAAGAGTTGGCATTTTATGATGAAGTAAAGTGTAAACAATTAAAATAAATTGTTTATAAATTTAAGTAATGTTATTCTTTCAATATCATTATACCGAAATATTGGTATGAATTTTATTGTAGAATTTCTATCTTTTGTGTCGGGGTTACTATTCATGAGTTACGAATATTACTCTTGAGATTAAAACTATATGTTGATCATATTATTTTTATCATCATATATAACATTTTTATAACCCTGATGTTGAAATTCTCTTTCACTGGAGTGTAAAGATGGGTAGATTATTGGTATGATCATGACTAGGGTTCTCTTTGGCCTGTAGTGCAAAGTTGAATTGTGACTGGTATGATCATGACCATTGAATTTATAATTGAATATCTTAAGCTTAAGTGCAAAGGTGAATTGATCAACATGGTTATAATTATTGTTTATATAAATTCTGAAATGATTATATATTTCTTTGAGATATGAATATATTTGGCCTGTAGTGCAAATATGAAATGTTGATGAATATCTTTGGCCTGTAGTGCAAAGATGAATTGTTGATGAATATCTTTGGCCTGTAGTGCAAAGATGACTTGTTGAATATCTTTGGCCCGTAGTGCAAAGATGGTTTGTTGATGAATATCTTTGGCCCGTAGTGCAAAGATGGATTTGTTAGTATGATTATAAACAGGAACTGTGATTTGGTATAACCATGATCTTTGATGTTTCAGGTAAAGACAGGTGATGAAAATATTCTTCGTCCTGGGTGCGAAGAAAAATTTATAGTCACAATTATGATTATGAGTTATTCATATGATTGTGGAAAGGAACTGTTGAGTGATGTTACATGGATAAAATATTGTTGGTGGATTTTTAACATGGAGAAGATAATAGACTTTATAGTCTATTTGACTCTTCTAATGGATTGCTCGTTCCGCTGCAACTATGGTTGAAATTTTTATCATTTACCATATGTTCTAAATCTCTGATTTATTATTGATGAAGGCTATTGATAATTTAATTATCTTTAGTCATGATATTCTTTACTGAGCTAGTTGTGCTCACCCTTTTGCTTCACAATTCCTTTCAGGTAATAAGAGTGTAGCTGGGTCGAGCGGGGGTAACAAGGGAATAGAACGGTGGTCATCATTTAGTAGTTATATTTGGTGAAGAAATAGGGTGAGGCGAACCCAACGTTGGAAGGGTGTTTTGTCACTATCATACAAGATGTCTAATGACATACAACCTCGTGTCATCATAAGACAGGGTTGTGCTCATCCACTTGCTGAGTATATCTATGGGCACTACCTATATAATCTTGGTGTTTGTTTGAAGTATAATTCTCAATTAGAGACAGTGGAGATAATGATAAGTCAAGAGAAGACTCACCATTGGGAAGAATATGATAGTAATCTTCTCGTTTTTCTTGGGGTCTATTGGGTCAACCAAGGATAATTCTGTGGCCATATGATATCTATCATAACCTAGACGCGTGGCCTCCCATGTACGAAGGTTTCCTTGAGCACTTCCCAAAGATTCTAATTTCTAAAACAGTTTTTGACTATACCTTTATGTAAGGTGTTATTGTGAGGTGATGTCCACGGTTGGAACATGAGTCACATTTGGTATATATTTGTATCCAAACTCACAGCATATGTGTTGTTGTATTTTGCACGACAATTGTTGTAATAAAGTTGTAGTTGTTTTCTGTACCATGTATTTGACGACTCAGAATGGGTTGGGTGGAATGGACCTATTTTGGGGTCGTTACATGGTGGGGGTGTATACATAATAATAAATATTTTTTGGG
>CM029015.1:205075802-205225479 GCA_016801055.1 Panax notoginseng | reverse complement strand
TAATAATAAGCTAAAAAAGCAAAGGAATATAATACTAATATTATTATTATGTTTATATGATCACCACACATGCACATGTTACTTGATGATATACTATGGTTATTATAGTGGTGTGGAGTGCTTTGGTGCTAACATGAACCGCCATGTTTGTGTTATGATTGATATATTCCGGCCGCTAATTATGGGGAATCTGACTCAATACCCATAATTCTCGAGCGTGAATATAATCATAAAACTGTGTTCATGGAACTTCAAACACAAGTACTAGGTAGCTAACATGTGGACTGTGTCAATGTCTTTACCTATTAATAACATATTTTTAATTAATCAAGTACGATATATAATAACACTTTTTAATTAGTATACTTTACAAACCTTCTACTCTACCCATTCATTCCAATTGTAGAGATTAATGATATATTTTAATTTTTTATATTAATATATGAAATTTTAAAATTCACAAAATTATTTTATCCGAGTACATATATACAAAATTACAATTTTAAACTAATTAAAAACACTAATAATTACTATATTTATAGTTTTTCAACATTTCAATAATTTGTATCAATTTTAAAATTATTACTTTATTAATTAATTATAAAAAATCAAATACATCTTTAATTTCAAAAAATAGATATTATTTTCACATATATTTTAATATCTTCTCTAGTATGAGAATAGAATACACATGAGGACTTTAAAAACTTGAAAAAACACATGTGACTAAAAAGTATAAAAAAAAATTACTGAAAGAATAAGTCAACGGTAAATACGTCATTTTTAGTGGGGTTAAATAAAAAAATATAAGTACTCTCGCTTTATATAATTTTATGGGTCACTGGAGATAATTAGATATTTTTTACTCTTTTTTTTAATGTGTGTACAAATTGCATTATATTTTTCTTTTCGAGCCTAAGAGAGTACTTGCATTGAAAATAATCATTGACCAAACAATCATATTAAAAAAGTTAAAATATGACAATATACACTATTTTAGAATTACGCATAATCCATTATTCAAATAATACTCCAGTCGTTCCTAAACATAAATCGTTTTAAAAAGATATTTTTATTTTTTAATATAAATCATTTGAATATTTTAATAAATATTAAATCATTTAATTTCTAATATTAAATCAAATATTAAATATAACTTTAATTCTCTTATTTTTTTTATTTAATAAATAACGCTCTTTTCTTTTTCTTTTTTTAATATAAAAGCAATATAAATAATTAATATTATATTTAATATTTTTATAATTATTTTTTTAATACCAGTGCACACCTCTAAAAAACGGAAAGAGTAATACTATAAAAACATCATTAATGACGTGTCATAATCATAATCATCGCTCGTATATAGATCGACAATTTAGAAAATTTTAATTCATAAAAATAAAGGAGAAATGATTTAGAAAGGAAAGGTATCTATTAATTTTAAATTCTAACGTGCACCATACAATTCGAACGTACCTTCTTAGCCTCCTCCATGAGCAGAATCCGACCGGTCCAAGACTCCAAATTTACCCGGACCAACCGGTCTATGTCAACCAACAAATGGTCCTGATTATAGAAGAATTGGCAAAGCTCATCGTCAGAGAATGCATCCTCTTGTGAAGATTCCCTCTCATGAGAAGCAACGAGTGCTTCCCCAACAAGTTAGAGATTGAACCGGGATAGCTCGACTCGAACAGCCTGCCCTCGTTCTGCAAAATAAACCGGTTCGTCTCCGGGTCAGCAGAGAAAACGGTCGGCTCGCCGAAGACGTGGGTGGTGAAAACGGTACCGTATTTAGCGACCCTGTCATCAATAAAGGGTTCAGGGTTTTGGGTCTTGTAAGCGGAAATGAGCTGGAGGGTCTCACCGATAAAGGGGAGGCCAAGGCTTCCCGGAGGGAGGCGGAGTTTGCGAAAGGTGGTGGTGCGGAGGAGGAAGAAGGCGAGGAGAGAGAAAGAAGTGGTGAGGAGGAGAGAGAGGAAGAGAATATAGATGGAATTCTCCATAACTTATTCACATGTAGAGAGAGAAAGTGCTTGCTAATGAGATAGAGAGAGAATAGTAAATTACTAGTGAGTAAAGGGTGGGGAGCTTTAATGGAGGAGCACACGAGTGGGTTATCTGAAAGCAAATCCAAACGAAAAAAAAAAAGGTGTTGGAAAGGAAATTAATGTCGGATATCTCCGTAGCTCACATTTACTTCAGTCTTTCTCCCTCCAGGATATACGAGTAACACTTTTGACTTTTGAGGAGAGGATAGAACTTTGATACGTACGTGTTATTTTTATAAGTAAAAAATAATATTTTTATGTGGTCTTTTTTATATAAGTATGTGATCAATTTATTATTTATGTGGGACGAAAATTATAAAATTATTATTTTTATTTGTGAAAATATTAATTCTCTTTAAATTATGTCTCTCTATGTAAATTTGGATAAAAGTTTTTATTACTCTTGTTTTGACATTGTTGATTGATTTCGCAATCAATGAATACGTGCAAGTATACACGGTCAACAAGTAATAAAGTGAAAGTAGAGTATCGTTCCCACGAGGAATTATTTAATAAAAATCACCAAATACTAATTCTTAACCAAATCAATTTTATTTAAACAACCAATAATTGTGATTTCTAGATTTAAGAAAATTAAATTAAACAAAACAAAAAGATTATTCTAAAAGAAAGTAAATAAATAACTAATAATTGATGGAATTCAGATAAATAAGAATTAAGACTCCAATATCCCCAATTATGAATTATAAATCAATTATTCAACTATTCGAATTATTATATCTACTGAATTGTTAACAGGAATTCTCAAATGCCAAAAATCCTCTCTCGAGTGATCAATTGTCTTCTATTTAACCCAGATTAATTTTGTTATATCTCTATGCAAAACAATTGAATTAAACTCGCTACAAACCCAATTTCACTTATGTTACATGCGGTAAATAGATATTCTCATTCTATTCACAAACCTAATTATTCACTATGCAACTAACTAAGTCACATGTCACCAAGCCCAGTTCTAACACTAGAATTCCTTTCCTAATTCCTTCTAGAATAACAAGGTAATTATTGATCAGATAATTAATCAATAAGCTCAAAGCAAGATGAACAATTCACTTCAACACAAATAATTGGAGTAAATCAAATAACTAATTTATAGCCATAAAAAGTTCAATTGAAATCTTAATAAAAGAGTTAGTTCATAATTAATGAATTAAAACCAAGAATCCACAATTGAATAGACATTAAAAGATAAAAGTATGATAAGAGAAGATAATAGAATCTGTTGTCAGCAAATCTGATGCTCCCCTCTTGCTCCTGCTCGTAATCTTCAATGATCTCCAAGTTGTTTCAATCTCCAAAACTAATAAGAACTAGGGTTAATGTCTAATCTAATGGTCTGTTTCTCTAATCTAAGCTATCTAATCCCCCTTTATTTTATGCCTCCCATCATGTATTTATAGGTTACAAGTTAAATTTTTAGGTTAGGAACAAACCTAATCCAATTTAGAGTCAAAAAAGTGTCAAAATTCGCCCAAAACGCGTCCAGGCCGCACCAAACCCTTCCCCCAGCGCCCTAGCGCTGGGCTCGACGCTCAAACTCTGCCTTATAGCGCCCCGACGCTGGAAATTGCCTTGAAATTAGCGCCCCGGCGCTAGTGCTTTTTTTTTGGAAATTTTCTACTCCGACGTCCTTTGGGAAAATGGCCATAACTTCTTCGTCTGAACTCCGATTTCGATGATTCAAGATGATCCGAAAAAGAGGAGAAGTAGATCTACAACTTTCATTCTTTAAGGTTTTCAAAATAAGGTCCGTAGCAATACTCAAATTGGCTCTGAAGTGACTACTGTGTAAATGGTAAGCCGAAAACGCGAATATAGCCACCCCAAACATCGATCCAAGTAACTTTTGTCCCAAATCCTACAAAACAATGTAAAACATGCATGAATGAACACAAATACTTAAAAACTATTCTAAAAGACTTGAGAACAATAATAAATTAAGTCCGAATGTATCCAATTCATGTATATAAAACTCACTCATCAGGCATAAAAGTTATTGTATACTTTTTATGCATATTAAGATAAAGCATAAAATAACAAAATTATTTATATTTAAATTCTCAATTAATTACATAATTTTTTATACATGACTATAGGGCTGAGTAAAGAATTAAATTGGAGCCGAAATCGAACAAAAAATCGGACAAACTGCACCAATGGTTCCGGCTATGACGGTTTTAGGTGGGTTGAAAAAAACTAAATTTACGGTTTCGATTTGGTTACTAGCTAAAATCGCACACATAAAATTAAAATTGTACCAAATAATCATCATGTTTTCTCAAATTTGCTATAAGTATATATAATTTCTCTACTATAACATATTCTCCTCATTTTATTTTAAAAGACAAATATTGGGTTGAATGAAAAATAAACAGTATCAATTATGTTTGCAAATCAAGACTGACTTGATATTTCCTAAATCAAATGTGATAACATAGTATTAATCAACCATATAATTGTTGATGCCTAAAATTATTTTGCTAAATTAGCTCCATGATTGTGTTGATTGCGTAATACGTTTTCGTGGATGATTTTGCTAACTATTTTACGGTTTTGTTATTTCAATTGATTTTAGAACCGAAACCGCAATAAATAAAACTAAATTGTACGGTTCAAAATCGCACAACACAAATCACAAACGATTTTATGTGCGATTTTTGATTTGTCAAACCGCACATAAGCGATTTCGTGTGCGGTTTGAGTTTCAAATCACACCATGTTCACCTCTACATGACTAGTAGCATTTCATAAATATGTATAAAAAGTAAAAGTATGACAATTAATACTAAGGATATTACAGATAAATTATTGTAAACAAATAGATTATATAAAGTAAGTAGACATTTAATTTATAACTACCTAAAATAGTATTCCCTTTATCTGATTTTATTTATCATACTTCCTTCATTCCTAAATAAGTGACGTTTTAGAGGGTTTTACACTTATTAAGGAAGTCACTTATTGCTCCAATTCTGTCATTAAAATTGATATATATTACCATAATTATCCTTGCATTAATTAAGAAAATATGTATAAAGTTACCTAGATAAATGAGATAGAAATATACTTGAGAGTAATAGAGGAAAAATTATAATTAATCTTTCCTATAAATTTGTTAACGTCAAATATATTGAAAAATTTTGAACTCCCTAAAACGTCACTTATTTAGGAATGGAGAGAGTAGTTTGAAAGTACACGCATATTAAAAAAAAATTATCTCCAAATTACTCGTCTTAATTATTATATTATCATTTTTTTTGTTTTATTTAATCTCACAACTCTTTTTTGGAACAATAAAATAGAAGAAAAAGATGGAGAAAAAGATAGGAGTGTGATTATGTTTTTTAATATCAAAGTTAATAGTGTTACTTTTTCGATGTATGTCATGTTGATTTCAATGAATTTTAAAAAAAAATTAATTGAGAGTATTATTGGAAAAGTAAGGTAAAAATGGTATTAAAATGAAAGAAAGCAGATAGATTTAATTTAGGCAAACTAAAAAATAAATTATGATAAGTAAACTTGGACGGAGGCAGTAATAAGAATTTTTATTATAGGACGGAGGAAGTACTATTTTAGATAGTCACAAGTTAAATATCTACATACCTTAAATAATTTAGTTTTTACAATAATTCTCCTATAATACTTTTGTATTAATTGTCATATTTCTATTCTCTATGCATATTTATGGAGAACCACTAGTCATGTACAAAAAATTATGCAATTAAATGAGAATTTAAATATGAACCATTTTGTCATTTTATTCATTTTCTTAATATGCGCAAAAAGTCAATTAAGACATTTATCTTAAGATTGAAAGATTATAATACACATCGTTTTAGAGCATTCGGAAGTATAAATGCACTTGAAAAGTTTTATTTTGACTAATAGCAATTTATTTTAAACATAATTTATTTAACTCACAAATACAGCGTTAGAGTCTCAATATATTAAAATTGATGCGGTGTGTGTGGAGGTCCTATCACTACAAATGTTACTGCCACGAACGTTGTAGGTGTTGATAGCTAAACAAATTAATATTTTGTCTAATTAATTAAATTAATTTTTTTTAATATTTATTAAAAATAACGAAAGAAAAATTTTAAATTTGTATTTAATGTTTAACAACAATATAAGAAATTAAATTATTAGTACTTCTTTTAAATATGTATACCACAAATAAAAATAAATAATCTTTTATTAATCAACCTATAAAAGGACAAATTTTTTTTTAAGAAAGTATAATATCACTAGCTAGCCTAATAGTAATATTTTGTTGCATTAGTTCTTATTAATTATAGAATATTAATTTCTTTATAGTAAAGTTGTTAAAAAAAATTAACGTACTTTCTGTTTAATGATATATTTAGCGTTGTCAATGACATATTTGGATCTGGTTATCATGAACTTAATTTCATGGTAAATTGGTCAATTGACCAATATAGTGCTGCCTCGCAGAGTGAGATATCACATCTCACTTACATGTCGACACTATATTAATAAATTGACCAAAATTAATTTCATGCTAACTACTCTCGATATATTTATAGTCTAACCATTAATTAAGGATTTAATTTGAAAATATGCATTAACTTTGTAAACACAACGTTCAATTTGAATCTTAAGGAAACAATCTATTCAAATAGTCCAAAAAGGAGTATTTGAATGGAGACTTCTACGTTCAAATCATCGATAGATAGGAGCAGAACCTTTTATAGGATTGCAAAAACTCGTGAATACGTATATAGAATAGATTTTTAAGTTTAAGAGGTTGCGCAAGCTTGAAGTTGCGAATTAATTTAAGTGATTAAGAAAAGAAAATTAGGGCTTGCAATTTCACCCGAATTAACCCGACAGGTAGGGCTGTTAAAAAAAATTAATTTTTCAATTTTCAGACCGGACCGAATTGCCCGGTTCAGTACAAAAAAAACCGCTTCGGTTGGGTACAAAAAAATTGGTATATACCTATTTTGGTTTGGCATTTTGATGGTTTGATTTTACCGAACATGATTGGTATATACCGATTTTCAAATTTTTTATTTTTATTAATAATAATAATAAAATAATGATTATAATAATAAAAATAATATTAATAAAAATAATAATAACATAAAAATAATAATTATATTAATTTTCGGTAAAAATCGGTACCGAACCGGTACCGTCGGTTTGGTACACTAGTCCAACCGGTACCGATATCGGTATCAACATTTGGCCGATTTCGGTACCGGTTAGGTTCGGTACCGGTCCTGTTCGGAACGATATTTACTGGTTGAACATGTGACGCTCCCAAAATAGGCATACATCACCCATTCTGAGTCGCCAAATACATGGTACAGAAATAAATATAACTTCATTATTATAATTGCTCTGCAAAATACGTCAACACATAAACTATGAGTTTAAATACAATTATTGTCTTCTATACAATATCCACACTCAAATAAGTCGTCATTACAATTATTGAAATACTATTTTATTAAATAGTGAGGACTGCTAACACAACTGACTGGAAACATCACTCCACAACCCGACTAGTTCCCGCTATATTCTCGCCTCCTGAGAAAAATAGAACAAAAAGAAAAAGGGTGAGCTCAACTAGCCCAGTAAAGAATATTATGACTAAGATAATATACAACAAATTTGTGACGCCCGCAAAATTAGGTATACATCACCCATCTTGGGTTGTCAGATACGAAGTACAGAATACAAATACAACTTACTAATACAACTGTCGTGTACAAGAGGACAAAACATAAACTGTGAGTTTGAATACAAATATTATCTTCTAGAGAGTATTCATACTCAAAAGGAGTCCTCATTACATTTATTAACACACTATTACATAGAATAGTGAGGACTACTAACTAATACTATCATTCGAACCATCACTCCGTTTCCCGACTTGTCCCAGCTACGTTCTCATTTTCTGAAGAGAACAGTGAAAGAAAGGGCGAGCTCAACTAGCCCAGTAAGAAATATTATGACTAAGATAATGCAGAATAAATTATCATTAGCCTTCAACAATGTTAAACTAATAAAATATAATAGACATCAAGTTTAACTGCAGCGGAACAAGCAATCCATTAAAAGAGTCAAGTAGAAAATAAACTCTACTATCTTTTATGATTTAAAAGGTTTTTCAACACTGCTATCGCTGAGACTCAACTTAATAAAATAATCCACATCATCGAATCACCCCTGCACTACGGCCAAGGATATTCGTGTATTCATTAATGGTCATGATCATGCCAACAACTGTCCATCAATGCACTACGGGCCAATGATGACTTTTACCACATCATTTGTAACATTACGGTCATGATTATACCGAATAATCCCTGGTCATAATCATACTAAGTCTATCTATGCACTACATGCCACAGATGACTTTCAACATTTTATAAACATGAGGATGATGACAATGATGTAAGAATTCAATAAAACAAGTTCAAGAATTAATTTATCCAAGAATTAACAACGTCCAAATTGTCAACATGATACTGCTTTGTGGAGTAAAATTAAAGAATACTTAGAAGAATATTTTCATGAAAAGATACTGGATGAACCACAATTATCAAGGATATTCCACAAATTTCATGGAGTATAGAAGTCAAAACTTAACCAACTGAGTATAATAAAGAATGGAATAACAAAAGAAATCACCATGCATGCGATAGACCGCACAGACAGGTTATTCCAACAGAATAATAAATAATGGAACCAGGTCCGGCATAAAACGCACAGACAGGATATTCCAACAGAATAATAATAAAGACGGAACCAGGTCCGGTGTAAAACACACAGACAAGATATTCCAACAGAATAATAATAAAGACGGAACTAGGTCCGGTGTAAAACACACGGACAGGATGTTCCAACAGAATAATAATAAAGACGGAACCAGGTCCGGTGTAAAACACACAGACAGGATGTTCCAACAGAATAATAGAAGAATGTCACCAAGTATAGGGTAGACCGCGTATACAGGTTATTCCAACAGAATAATAAGAAATAGAATAACAACAGTTCTCTTCATGAATAAGAAAGAATAACACCCCTTACCGTTTTAAAGAAGAGCTGAAATAAGGAAGTAGTTAAGTAGCAAAATACTCTTCTTCTCTCTCTCTCTATAGTTTCTCTCTATAGTTTCTCTCTCTAGAGTTCAGTTAATTCGTAAGAAATAATGAAGGAATGAGCTGCTATTTATAGAAAAATAGAATGCATAGTAACTAATCCATGAACGGTCCAGATTGATTACTTTAATCTGACGGTCCATATTTAAAGAAAAATCTTTTAAATAAAATATAATATATTCTATTTATAGAATAACTTTAATAAAGTATTCTGTTTTATATAAAAAGATATTTCTGTTTTATTACGTTAATAATACGAATAAAACAAAACGTCATTATCGCTAAATAATTCATATTATTAACTGACAATAATTGAATCAAACTGAGTGACTTCCCACATAAGCATTAATAATCAATACCGTGTGCTACTATGCAACCACACGTATTACTGTACTTTTACTACCGAGTAGTTCAACAGTAACAATGGTAAAACTTCCGCCGTTATTTTAAATAAAATATTTTTGTCGTTTTCTCAATCGAACAATAATTCCGTTGTGGGATCCACCAATGATTGTGTCGTTGTACGAATATTCCCTGTTAAAACGAATATTCCCCGACCAATCGAATATTATATAACAACTGTGAAACCCCAGATTTTATGAATAAATATTTAATTTTTCTCGAAATAATTTTTTTTTATATTATGGTGTGGATTTGATATAATAGTTATGGGTAGTATTTATAAATGTTGTAAAGTATCCAAGTTATCATATAATATTCG
Organism: Panax notoginseng; assembly: GCA_016801055.1. Classification (NCBI taxonomy): domain Eukaryota; kingdom Viridiplantae; phylum Streptophyta; class Magnoliopsida; order Apiales; family Araliaceae; genus Panax; species Panax notoginseng. The sequence goes on along the minus strand of CM029015.1, from coordinate 205,215,550 downwards.
ATTGGTCGGGGAATATTCGTTTTAACAGGAAATATTCGTACAACGACACAATCATTGGTGGATCCCACAACGGAATTATTGTCGGATTGAGAAAACGACAAAAATATTTTATTAAAAATAACGGCGAAAGTTTTACCATTGTTACTGTTGAACTACTCGGTAGTAAAAGTACAGTAATACGTGTGGTTGCATAGTAGCACACGGTATATATTATTAATATTTATGTGGGAAGTCACTCAGTTTGATTCAATTATTGTCAGTTAATAATATGAATTATTTAGCGATAATGACGTTTTGTTTTATTCGTATTATTAACGTAATAAAACAGAAACATCTTTTTATATAAAACATAATACTTTATTAAAGTTATTCTATAAATAGAATATATTATATTTTATTTAAAAGATTTTTCTTTAAATATGGACCGTCAGATTAAAGTAATCAATCTGGACCGTTCATGGATTAGTTACTATGCATTCTATTTTTCTATAAATAGCAGCTCATTCCTTCATTATTTCTTATGAATTCCCTGAACTCTAGAGAGAGAAACTATAGAGAGAGAGAAGAAGAGTATTCTGCTACTTAAGTACTTCCTTATTTCAGCTCTTCTTTAAAACGATAAGGGGTGTTATTCTTTCTTATTCATGAAGAGAATTGTTGTTGTTCCATTTCTTATTATTCTGTTGGAATAACCTGTATACGCGGTCTACCCTATACTTGGTGACATTCTTTTATTATTCTGTTGGAACATCCTGTCTGTGTGTTTTACACCGGACCTGGTTCCGTTTTTATTATTATTCTGTTGGAGCATCCTGTCTGTGTGTTTTACACCGGACCTGGTTCCGTCTTTATTATTATTTTGTTGGAACATCCTGTCCGTGTGTTTTACACCGGACCTGGTTCCGTCTTTATTATTATTCTGTTGGAACATCCTGTCCGTGTATTTTACACCGGACCTGGTTCCGTCTTTATTATTATTCTGTTGGAACATCCTGTCTGTGTGTTTTACACCGGACCTGGTTCCGTCTTTATTATTATTCTGTCGGAATATCCTATCTGTGCGTTTACGCCGGACCTGGTTCCATTATTTATTATTCTGTTGGAATAACCTGTCTGTGCGGTCTATCGCATGCATGGTGATTTCTTTTGTTATTCCATTCTTTATTATACTCAGTTGGTTAAGTTTTGACTTCTATACTCCATGAAATTTGTGGAATATCCTTGATAATTGCGTTTCATCCAGTATCTATTCATGAAAATATTCTCCTGATCAGTCTTGAAGTTTACTCCACAAAGCAGTATCATGTTGACAATTTGGACGTTGTTAATTCTTGGATAAATTAATTCTTGAACTTGTTTTATTGAATTCTTATATCATTGTCATCATCCTCATGTTTATAAAATGTTGAAAGTCATCTGTGGCCTGTAGTGCATAGATGGACTTGGTATGATTATGACCAGAGATTATTCGGTATAATCATGACCGTAATGTTACAAATGATGTGGTAAAAGTACTCATTGGCCGTAGTGCATTGATGGACAGTTGTTGACATGATCATGACCATTAATGAATATACGAATATCCTTGGCCGTAGTGCAGGGGTGATTCGATAAAGTGGATTATTTTATTAAGCTGAGTCCCAGCGAACACAGTGTTGAAAAACCTTTTAAATCATAAAAGATAGTAGAGTTTATTTTCTACTTGACTCTTTTAATGGATTGCTTGTTCCGCTGCAGTTAAACTTGATGTCTATTATATTTTATCAGTTTAACATTGTTGAAGGCTAATGATAATTTATTCTGCATTATATTAGTCATAATATTTCTTACTGAGCTAGTTGAGCTCACCCTTTCTTTCACTGTTCTCTTCAAGAAATGAGAACGTAGCTGGGGCAAGTCGGAAAATGGAGTGATGGTTCGAATGATAGTATTAGCTAGTAGTCCTCACTATTCTATGTAATAGTGGTTTTAATAAATGTAATGAGGACTTCTTTTGAGTATGAATACTCTCTAGAAGATAATATTTGTATTCAAACTCACAGTTTATGTTTTATCGTATTGTACACGACAGTTGTATTAGTAAGTTGTATTTGTATTCTGTACTATGTATCTGACGACCCAAGATGGGTGATGTATTCCTAATTTTGGGGGCGTCACAGTTGGTATCAGAGCTTAGGGATGTGATCCCTGGCTAAGATGTGAGACTAGAACTAGGAGGGGAGAGACGGAAAATTCCTTCGCTAGTATGACCTACCTAAGTTTATTTGGTATTTAATTGGTCGGTCAAAGTATATGGATAATATGTTATATGTTAATTAACCCTTGTTTTGTTGCAGTATTTGCAAATGGCATCCGAAAATGTTGAGATAATCAATGAAGCACATGAGACCATTGAATCACCAACAATCAATGCTCAGGGTAATGTGCAACCAGAGGACAATAATCCTCATGAAAATAATAACACCGAAGAAATGGTGAATGATGGGATGGTCAGCGGCTTTATGCAATTCATGCAACAACAAAATAACTCTCGGTTGGTCACCATTAAGCAATTCAAGGAGCTAGGACCACCGGAGTTTTTGGGAAAGCCAGAACCACTTAAGGCGGAGACGTGGTTAAAGCAGATCACCAAGATATTTGATGTCTTGGGATGCTCCGAGGAGCAAAAGGTTCCCTTTGCCACCTTTATATTGCGTGAAGAGGCAGATTACTGGTGGGAATCTGTAAAACGTACCCAGCCTGACGCACTCAAGATGTCTTGGGAGAAGTTCCAAGAATTGTTCAATGACAAGTACTTTCCCGAAAGTATTCGTCACATGAAGGAGGTGGAATTTATCAAGTTGGAGCAAAACAACATGTCCGTGTCGCAGTACGAAGCTAAGTTTGTCGAGTTGTCCCGATTTGCGTCCCACTTGGTGGATAATGAAGAGAGAATGACGCGGATATTTTTAAGAGGTTTGAAACCGGAGATACGTCAATATCTTATTTCTCATAAATTGTGTCTGTATTCAGATGTTGTAAATAGGGCTCAATTAGTAGAACGCGATAACGAGTCAACGCAACCAAAAGAGAGCAGCCGGAAAAATGATAATACTGGTGATAACAGTCATCAAAGCGGTGACAATAAGCATGGAGGGAATCAACATGCCAGAAATGGTAACCACTTCAATGGTAATCATGGTCAAAATAATAAGAATGGACATTTCAAGAAGAGAAAATTCAACAATGATGGAAAGACGTCAGCACCAGCACCCGTTGTTAAGGAAGGAGAACGACCACCTATCATATGCTTCAAATGCGGAGGGGAGGGACACATCAGTCCAAACTGCGCGATGTCATCCAAAGCATGCTATAATTGTGGAAGAGAAGGTCACTTAACCCGATTTTGTCATTCACCGAAGACAAGTTCAGATCGGATGGAGGCACCAAAGACCGTCCCAGAAAAGCCAAAGCCAGTAGTTTAAGAGAAAGCGTTTTTTTTTCGTGACGAGGAACCTGAATAAAATTATCACGGGTATGTAGTCATAAACTCTTGCGAAGTCTATACCGTGTTAGATACCGGTTCTACTCACTCTTTTATTTCACCTAGTTGTGTTCAATGTTTAGACTTTGATATGTCTGTTTAAAGTCAGTTGGGAGAAATCTTCATTACCTCCACTATTTATAAATCTTGTTCAAATCAACACTTTCACGTTACCTGTCGATCTTATCTCTTTGAAAAAACTTGCCTTTGATGTGATTTTTTGAAACGATTGGTTCACTACTTATCATGCTTCTCGTAAGGTTGTTAGTTTTCATACTCCTAACCACCCTGTTATGCGGATTCAAAGTAACCAAACCACTAAAGTCAATCATTGTCATATCAAGCCATAAATAAAGAGCCCCGATCCTTTCGTTGTTGACTTTCTTGTGTGGAATGTACCGAAGCCAGACTTTCGGTAGGGGACGTTGTGAATAACGATGACAAGTTAATAGATATCAATGTGACGTGTTATCCAAGTCTTGGACGAGAGTCACAGTTTTGAATGATATTTCTATTGTTAATAAATTTCCTGACGTATTCTTGAAGACTTCTTAGCTTACCCCTAGAGCGTGAAATCGAATTTTGTATTGACCCCAGTACAAAACCCATTTCTTAAACCCTCAAATATTTATTCAACTAAAGCGAATGTAACATGCGCCAAAGATATTGGCTCGAGCTGTTAAAGATTATGATCATACCATACCATCGTGAAAAAAAAAAGCGAACGTGGTAGCTGATGCGTTGAGTAGAAGATCGTATGCGGTTACAAGTGCGAATATACGAACCCACGTGAAGATAACGAATATATGATTAGAATCGATTTTAATCGATAAAGTTAAAGCCGCTCAAGCTACATACTCAGAGCTGATAAATGTAAAGAAGAAGGTTCAAGAGGGCGTTATTCTAGAAGCAAGAATCGACGAAGAGAGGAAATCTCAACTCTCGATTTAATTGGCCCATTTGAAATCCTCGATGAAGTAGGAACTGTGGCCTATAGACTCGTTTTACCGCCAAGTATGTTGCGTGTTCAGAACATTTTTTTTTTACGTATCGATGTTACGTAAATATGTGGACGACCCGAACCACATTATTAATTTAGAACCGGACGAGATAGCCAAAGATTTAACGTATGAGGAGATACGTGTTAACATCTTGGATAAGAAGGATCATATTCGATGCTTAAAGGTTATACCTCAAGAGTTAGAATTTGAAGTGAAGTCAAGGTATCCTCACATGTTCGGCATACCAAGTACGTACGTAAATTTCGAGGGTGAAATTCTATAAGGAGGGGAGATTGTGAAACCCCAGATTTTATGAATAAATATTTAATTTTTCTCGAAATAATTTTTTTTTATATTATGGTGTGGATTTGATATAATAGTTATGGGTAGTATTTATAAATTTTGTAAAGTATCCAAGTTGTCATATAATATTCGATTGGTCGGGGAATATTCGTTTTAACAGGGAATATTCGTACAACGACACAATCATTGGTGGATCCCACAACGGAATTATTGTTCGATTGAGAAAACGACAAAAATATTTTATTTAAAATAACGGCGGAAGTTTTACCATTGTTACTGTTGAACTACTCGGTAGTAAAAGTACAGTAATACGTGTGGTTGCATAGTAGCACACGGTATTGATTATTAATGCTTATGTGGGAAGTCACTCAGTTTGATTCAATTATTGTCAGTTAATAATATGAATTATTTAGCGATAATGACGTTTTGTTTTATTCGTATTATTAACGTAATAAAACAGAAACATCTTTTTATATAAAACAGAATACTTTATTAAAGTTATTCTATAAATAAAATATATTATATTTTATTTAAAAGATTTTTCTTTAAATATGGACCGTCAGATTAAAGTAATCAATCTGGACCGTTCATGGATTAGTTACTATGCATTCTATTTTTCTATAAATAGCAGCTCATTCCTTCATTATTTCTTACGAATTCACTGAACTCTAGAGAGAGAAACTATAGAGAGAAACTATAGAGAGAGAGAAGAAGAGTATTCTGCTACTTAACTACTTCCTTATTTCAGCTCTTCTTTAAAACGGTAAGGGGTGTTATTCTTTCTTATTCATGAAGAGGACTGTTGTTGTTCCATTTCTTATTATTCTGTTGGAATAACCTGTATACGCGGTCTACCCTATACTTGGTGACATTCTTTTATTATTCTGTTGGAACATCCTGTCTGTGTGTTTTACACCGGACCTGGTTCCGTTTTTATTATTATTCTGTTGGAGCATCCTGTCTGTGTGTTTTATACCGGACCTGGTTCCGTCTTTATTATTATTCTGTTGGAACATCCTGTCCGTGTGTTTTACACCGGACCTGGTTCCGTCTTTATTATTATTCTGTTGGAACATCCTGTCCGTGTATTTTACACCGGACCTGGTTCCGTCTTTATTATTATTCTGTTGGAACATCCTGTCTGTGTGTTTTACACCGGACCTGGTTCCGTCTTTATTATTATTCTGTCGGAATATCCTGTCTGTGCGTTTACGCCGGACCTGGTTCCATTATTTATTATTCCGTTGGAATAACCTGTCTGTGCGGTCTATCGCATGCATGGTGATTTCTTTTGTTATTGCATTCTTTATTATACTCAGTTGGTTAAGTTTTGACTTCTATACTCCATGAAATTTGTGGAATATCCTTGATAATTGCGTTTCATCCAGTATCTATTCATGAAAATATTCTCCTGATCAGTCTTGAAGTTTACTCCACAAAGCAGTATCATGTTGACAATTTGGACGTTGTTAATTCTTGGATAAATTAATTCTTGAACTTGTTTTATTGAATTCTTATATCATTGTCATCATCCTCATGTTTATAAAATGTTGAAAGTCATCTGTGGCCTGTAGTGCATAGATGGACTTGGTATGATTATGACCAGAGATTATTCGGTATAATCATGACCGTAATGTTACAAATGATGTGGTAAAAGTACTCATTGGCCCGTAGTGCATTGATGGACAGTTGTTGACATGATCATGACCATTAATGAATATACGAATATCCTTGGCCGTAGTGCAGGGGTGATTCGATAAAGTGGATTATTTTATTAAGCTGAGTCCCAGCGAACACAGTGTTGAAAAACCTTTTAAATCATAAAAGATAGTAGAGTTTATTTTCTACTTGACTCTTTTAATGGATTGCTTGTTCCGCTGCAGTTAAACTTGATGTCTATTATATTTTATCAGTTTAACATTGTTGAAGGCTAATGATAATTTATTCTGCACTATATTAGTCATAATATTTCTTACTGGACTAGTTGAGCTCACCCTTTCTTTCACTGTTCTCTTCAGGAAATGAGAACGTAGCTGGGGCAAGTCAGAAAACGGAGTGATGGTTCGAATGATAGTATTAGCTAGTAGTCCTCACTATTCTATGTAATAGTGTGTTAATAAATGTAATGAGGACTTCTTTTGAGTATGAATACTCTCTAGAAGATAATATTTGTATTCAAACTCACAGTTTATGTTTTGTCGTATTGTACACGACAGTTGTATTAGTAAGTTGTATTTGAATTTTGTACCATGTAAGTGGCGACCCAAGATGGGTGATGTATACCTGATTTTGGGGGCGTCACAACAACTTGCGTACTTTGTAAAATTTATAAATATTACCCAAAACTATAACATTATATCAAATTAACTCCATAATATTCAAAAATGATATTTATAGAAAATTCATCTTTATTTATAAAAGTTGGGGTTTTACAACCTCCCCTTCTTATGAAATTTCGCCCTCGAAATTAGGGTACGTACCTGGTATGTCGAAGAGGTAAGGATACCTTGATTTCATTTCAGATTCTAACTCCCAAGTCATTTCCTCAACATCTTGGTTTCTCCACAAAACTTTGACTTGAGGTATAACCCTGGAGCGTAGAATATGTTCCTTCTTATCCAAGATTTGAACAGGAACTTCTTCATACGTCAAATCCTCCGCTATTTCGTCTGGTTCTAACTCAATAATGTGGTTCGGGTCTTCCACATATTTGCGTAACATGGATATGTGAAAAACGTTATGAACACGAGACATACTTGGCGGTAAAGCGAGTCTATAAGCCACAGTTCCTACTCGATCAAGGATTAAAAATGGACCGATGAATCGAGGATTGAGCTTTCCTCTCTTTCCAAATCTCGTAACTCCTTTCCATGGAGCAACACGTAAGAACACATGATCTCCTACATCAAATTCCACGTCCTTTCGATGAAGATCAGCATAACTCTTTTGTCGATCTTGTGAAGTTTTTATACGTTGTCGGATCGTTTGAATCTTTTCTGTAGTCATATGTACCAACTCCGGTCCCAACAACGTTGCTTCACCCACCTCATCCCAGCATACTGGAGAACGACATTTTCTTCCATACAATGCTTCGAATAGAGTCATGCCAATACTTGCTTGATAACTGTTGTTATAGGAAAACTCCACCAATGGTAAGAACTTGTCCCAACTTCCCTTGAAGTCAAAGACACAGATTCTTAATAGATCTTCAAGAGTTTAAATATTCCTCTCTGATTGTCCGTCCGTCTGAGGATGATATGCTGAACTAAATCGTAACTCCGTGCCCATAGCTTTTTGTAAACTAACCCAAAATCGTGAAGTGAATCTTGGGTCTCGGTCAGAAACTGTGGATACTGGCATACCATGCAATCTTACAATCTTATGTACATACGAGCAAGACGTTCAAGTGTATAAGTTTCTCGTATCGGTAAGAAATGAGCAGACTTGGTCAATCTATCAACAATGACCCAAATCGCATCAATACCTTGAGAAACACTAGGAAGACCGGTAACGAAATCCATGGTAATATGCTCCCACTTCCATTCTGGAATTTCAAGTGGTTGCAATGGACCTTTTGATACTTGATGCTCCGCTTTGACTCGTTGACAAGTTAGACACCTTGAGATAAACAACGCTATCTCTCTCTTCATATTGCTCCACCAAAATGTATGACGAAGATCATGATACATTTTGGTACTTCCATGATGGATTGCAAACGGTGTGTTGTGCGCCTCCATCATGATTTCATACTTTAAATCAGGGTTGTTAGGAACACAAAGTCTGGAGTTGACTCGAAATATTCCTTTTTCATCGATTCTTGCTTCCGGCATAGCACCTTCTTGCACTTTCTTCCTCATACGCATCAGCTCCAGGTCTGTAGCTTGAGCAGCTTGTGCGCCTCCATCATCACATGGGTCCCTTGAGTCTTTAACTCTATCTCCATCCTTTGCAAGTCACACAAAATGGGCCTTTGTGTTGACAATATCGCACTCGTACTTGCATATGATGTTCTACTCAATGCGTCAGCTACCACGTTCGCTTTTCCAGTATGGTATTGAATGGTATGATCATAATCTTTCAACAGTTCAAGTCAACGTCGTTGTCGCATGTTGAGTTCCTTTTGAGTGAAGAAATATTTAAGGCTTTTATGATCCGTAAAGATCTCCACCTTCTCCCCATACAAGTAATGCCTCCAAATTTTAAGTACAAAGACAACAGCTGCCAACTCTAGATCATGAGTAGGATAATTCCTCTCATATTCCTTGAGTTGTCTTGATGCATAGGCATTAACTTTTTCATGCTGCATGAGAACGCATCCCAACCCTTTGCTCGAAGCATCACTGTAGATGACAAATCCCTCTGAGCCAGATGGTATTGTTAGAACAGGTGCTGAAATGAGTCTCCTCTTGAGTTCTTGAAAACTCTTCTCACATTCTTTGCTCCAACCGAACTTTGTATCTTTCCGAGTCAGCTGAGTTAATGGAGTAGCGATTCGAGAAAATCCTTCCACGAATCTCCGATAATAACCAGCTAAACCAAGAAAGCTACGTACTTCGGTCACTGATTTAGGTTGCTCCCAGCTTTGAATAGCTTCAATCTTTGTCGGGTCAACCGATATTCCACGACTTGATACTACGTGCCCAAGGAATGCTACCTCCTCCAGCCAGAACTCGCATTTCTTCAACTTAGCACAAAGCTTGTATTCACGAAGCTTTTGGAGTACCAGCCTCAAGTGTTGCTCATGATCTTCACGACTTTTGGAATAAATAAGGATGTCATCAATAAAGACGACCACAAAGTGATCCAAATATTCCTTGAATACCCGGTTCATCATATCCATGAAGGCAGCAGGAGCATTAGTCAATCCAAAGTACATGACTACGAATTCATAATGCCCGTACCGAGTTCTAAAAGTCGTCTTTCGAATATCCTCAGTTCTAACCTTCAGTTGATGATATCCAGAACGAAGATCGATCATTGAAAAGAATTGTGCTCCTTGCAACTGGTCAAACAGGTCATCAATACGTGGCAATGGGTACCTGTTTTTGATGGTGACATGATTCAACTCCCGATAATCAATACAAAGTCGCATACTTCCATCTTTCTTTTTCACGAATAGAACAGGAGCACCCCAAGGAGAAGTACTAGGACGAATAAAGCCAATGTCTAACAATTCCTGCAGTTGGATCTTTAACTCCTGAAGTTCAATAGGAGCCATTCGATATGGGGCTTTGGAAATGGGTTTTGTATCGGGTTCAAGGTCGATACAAAATTTAATTTCACGCTCTGGGGGTAGGCCAGGAAGTTCTTCAGGGAATACGTCAGAGAATTTATTAATAATAGAAATATCATTCAAAACTGACGTATTTTTGTTTAGATCCGTGACATGAGCTAAGAAAGCTTGACATCCGTTTTTTAATAAACGAATAGCTTTATGGCTTGAGATGACAGCGATTGATTTTAATGGTTTGGTTGCTTGAATTCGCATAATAGGTCGATTAGGAATATGAAAGCTAACAACCTTACGAAAACAATCAATTTTTGCATGATGAGTTGTTAACCAATCAATCCCTAGAATCACGTCAAATGCAAGTATTTTTAATGAAATCAGATCGACAGGTAATGTGTGGGTACCAACTTGAACCAAACAAGACTTATAAATCGTGGATGTAATGAAGGTTTCTCCCAATGGAGTTTCAACAGATAAGTCAAAGTCTAATTTCTCCGGAATCAAATTTAATCGATGAGCGCAAGTAGGAGAAATAAAAGAATGGGTAGAACCGATATCAAATAAAGTATAGACTTCGTTAGAGTTTATGATAAGCTTACCCGTGATGACCTCATTCGGGTTCCTTGCTTTCTGGGAGGTCACAACAAACGCTCTTCCTTGCACTACCGGTTTTGACTTTTCTGGGACGGCCTTTGGTGTCTCCATCTTGGCTGAACTTGTTTTTGGTAAATGACAAAATCGAGCTAAATGACCTTCTCTTCCACAATTATAACATGTTTTAGACGGCATCGCGCAGTTTGGACTGATGTGCCCTCCCCTCCGCATTTAAAACATATGATAGGTGGTCGTTCTTCTTCCTTAATAACGGGTGCTGGTGCTGACGTCTTTCTATCATTGTTGAATCTCCTCTTCTTGAAATGACCATTCTTATTGTTTTGGCCCTGATTACCACCGAAGTGGTTACCATTTCTGGCCTGTTGATTCCCTCCTTGCTTGTTGTTAGGGGTGAGCATGGTGCGGTTTGAAGTCTAAACCGCACCCGAAACCTCTTAGGTGCGGTTTGAAAAATTCAAAACCGCACCCGAAACCGCTTGTGATTGGTGCGGTTCGATTTTAAAGTGTGCGGTGCGGTTTTAATTGGTACGATTTCGGTTCCAAAACCAATTGAAACAACAAAAAAGTTTAAGCCTTCAATAAAATTTAACATAAAACTTACATCGAGCAATTAACTTAGTGACAAAGTCGACAATGAGAATTATATCAAACATGCTTTAAAACTAAAATATGCGCTATATAAAATAACGGAGACTATTCGATAATAAGCAAGAATATTTATCTAGTTTCTCAAAAATTAAAAGTATATACTGAAGATAGAATAAAATATATTACAGGGAGGACTAAAAATAATCTATTAGACTATTACAATTATAGCATTGACATTAACCAATGCATCAAGTGCTCGAGCCCCTCAACTATAAGCCCCTCCAATAACACATCAAACAAACTCAAAATTTCAAAATTCAATTGCTTAATTTTTGACTCTATAACCTCTAAAATCTTCTTTCAATTGGTGAAAAAATGACAATGCAAGACTGGGGTTTTCTCTAAGCGTGTTCAAGTGAAATGTAACTTTAGAATTTACTAGAGATAATACATACATACACACACATGGTGCAGTTTCGGTTTTATGTGATTTAGTTTTGGCTAGTAACCAAACCGGAACCGTAAATTTGGTTATTCAACCCACCTAAAACCGCCACATACGCCAGAACCGTTGGTGCGGTTTTAATTGGTGCGGTTCGTGCGGTTTTTGGTGCGGTTTCGGTTCCAATTTGGTTACTTGCTCAGCCCTACTTGTTGTCACCGCTTCGATGACTGCTCTCACTGGTATTATCATTTTGTCGACTGCTCTCTTTTGGTTGTGTTGACTCGTTATCGCGCTCCACTAACTGAGCCCTATTCACAACATCTGAATACAAACACAGTTTATGAGAAATAAGATGTTGACGTATCTCAGGTTTCAAACCTCGCAAAAACATTCGCGTCATTCGCTCTTCATTATCCACCAAGTGGGACGCAAACCGGGACAACTCAGCAAATTTAGCCTCATACTGCGACACGGTCATATTATTCTGCTCCAATTTGATGAACTCCACCTCCTTCATGTGACGAACACTTTCGAGAAAGTATTTGTCATTGAACAGCTCTTGGAACTTCTCCCAAGACATCTTCAGTGCGGCAGGTTGAGTACGCTTAATCGATTCCCACCAGTAATGTAAGACCCCGAATTTTATGAAATAAAAGTATTCAATTTTTCTTATAGTTACTATTCAGTAAATGGTTAAATTGATAAAAGTTAAAGTTAAGGGTGATATATGAATTTTTTTCAAAAATACGCAAGTGGCTATAAAATATTCATTGTTGTCGGGGAATATTCTTTCTGTCGGGGAATATTCATACGACGGCGCAGCCATTTGTGGGCCCCATAACAGAATAACTGTCGGGTGAAGAAAACGATAAATTTAAGTTTTTACAAATAACGGCGTAGTTGTTACCGTTAACACTGTTGGAATACCGGTGGTTAAAATACAGTAATACGTGTTATTGCACAGTAGCACATGGTATTGCACAGTATTTTTGAAATTATTAATTCTTACGTAAGAAGGCACTACTCAATAATTGTTACAGTAATTACTGTTCAATATTTTATTTTATTGATTCAATAATTTCTACGTTGAAATTTTATATTATTGTTGTTCAATAATTGTCACTGCACAGTATTTCTCATTATCAGATCAATAATTCATATTATTTGAATAATATTATTAGATAACATTATTGGCAATGTCTAGAAAGTTCTGTCTAAGGAGAGGTTTGGTCACCTAATTGCGTGCCAGTAAGGAGAAATTCTTATTGGAAAGCCCCCTCTTTCCTGGGAACGGCCTGGTTGTCAGAAATGTGATTCTGTAATATTATTTGTGAATAATTAATTATTGATTCATATGATAAGGAAATATTTATTTTATGTGGATATAAACAAGGGATATATTTTTGTGGTTAAAAATGAAGGAGTTAATGTTGAGATTTTTATCAGTATTTTTGTCGGAATGGAGGTATTAAAAATCAGGGTTTTGAGATATTTTGCGGGAGTTATAATTTTTAATCCGACCGTTGGATCGTGATAATTTTTGGATATGTTATACATATATAAGTTAAGTATATGTCCACAAATTTTGAACCGTTAAAAATGAACGTATGATTTATTATAAATTTTTCAAGATGACTGGTTCAGAAATTGTTGAATTTTCAGAGTTTATCATTTTGATGGAAAATTCTAGAATTGGTGGGCCCCACTTGTGATTGGTGAAAAAATATGCTGAATTTTATTTCAAATGTGGTGGGTGGAAATAGTAGCAGGTAAAGTCATCAGGTTGCAGGTCAAGTTTGCTAAAATTTTCCTATAAATAGAGGGCTAAGTTAGAATTAAAAATCACACCAGAAACATAAGCTTTCTCTCTTTCTCTCTTTATATTATGAAGCATATTTTATGAGTATTTAGATACTTTGAGAGTTGCTATTCAGTGCAAGTTTCCTTCGGCTTTGCATACCGATCAGAAGTACTGCTCTTTTGAGGTAAGGTATTTTAAGGGTTGTTATGATTTTCAGTTTCGTAATTTTTCTGATCTTCAAAAATTATGGAAAAATTTGAAATGATATTTTGATGATTTTATTGATTGTGTCCAAAAATGGTGATTTTTGGATGTATAGATTGAGAGTTATGAATTTTATGAAAAAAGACTATTTTAAAAGTAACAGCTTATAATTCCTTGTGGTTAACTCCAAAATTGATGAAATTTTTATTGGGAGTACATGTATATGATAGAAATATACTCTGTAAATTTCAGAATTTTTGGACAAAAGTATAATTTTTGATAAATATCTAAATATTCGGCTGTTTTAGCCATATAAAAAATAGTGAATGACTTTTAAAAATTCTGAGAAAAATATATGTTCACTATGGGACTATATTATGCTAAATCCCAGAAAAGAAATATTTTTGGAACTGATTTGGTATTTTTTATGAAAATAGTCTAGTTATGAGTAAATGAATTAAATATGTTTTGTGAAGTAAGAAAATTGAAAAAAAAGATTCTATGACTTTGAGAATCCTATATGAGGTATATGCAGATTTTTGATGAGAGTTTTGATTATTAGTGATAAAATCTTATGAGTTTTGTATTTTAGAATGATTAAATGCATTATTTAGTAAAGTGTAAACAATTTAAATAAATTGTTTATAAGCAAAAGAAATATTATTCTTTCAATATCATTATACCGAAATACTAGTATGGATTTTATTGTGAAATTTCTACCTTTTTGTGTCGGGTTTACTATTTATGAGTTACTATTCACGAGTTACTATTCATGAGTTACTATTCACGAGTTACTATTCACGATAAAAATTGGTTTCTTTTTCTAACCAAATTATAGTTGATTTACGAATATTACTCTTGAGATTAAAACTAGATGTTGATCATATTATTTTTATTATTATATATAACATTTTTATAACCCTAATGATGATGTTTCTCTTTGACTTGAGTGTAAAGATGGGTAGATTTTTGGTATGATCATGACTATGGGTTATCTTTGGCCAGTAGTGCAAAGTTGAATCGTTGATTGGTATGATCATGACCATTGAATTTATAAGTGAATATCTTTAGCTTAAGTGCAAAGGTGAATTGATCAACATGGTTATAATTATTGTTTATATAAATTCTGAAATGATTATATATTTCTTTGAGATATTAATATCTTTGGCCTGTAGTGCAAAGATGAAATATTGATGAATATCTTTGGCCTGTAGTGCAAAGATGAATTGTTGATGAATATCTTTGGCCCGTAGTGTAAAGATGACATGTTGTTGAATATCTTTGGCCAGTAGTGCAAATATGAGCAGATGTTGAGATAAACATGAACAACTGGTGATACAAATGAATATCTTTGGCCGTAGTGCAAAGATGAAGTTATTAGTATGATTATGAACAGGAAATGTGATTTGGTGTAACCATGATCTTTGATGTTTCAGGTAAAGATATGTGATGAAAATTATCTTCATCCTGGATGAGAAGAGGAATTTAGAACAACAGTTATGATTATAAGTTATTCATATGATTGTGGACCAGAATTGTTGATTGATGTTACAGGGATAAAACATTGTTGGTGGATTTTTAACATGGAGAAGATAATAGACTTTATAGTTTATTTGACTCTTCTAATGGATTGCTTGTTCCGCTGCAACTATGGTTAAAATTTTTATCATTTACCATATGTTCTAAATCTCTGATTTATTATTGATGAAGGCTATTGATAATTTAATTATCTTTAGTCATGATATTCTTTACTGAGCTAGTTGTGCTCACCCTTTTGCTTCACAATTCCTTTCAGGTAATAAGAGTGTAGCTGGATCGAGCGAGGGTAACGGAAAAATAGAACGGTGGTCTCTAGCTGTGGATGTTCTCCCGAAATAGTATAGAAAAGTTCATTTAGTAGTTTTATTTGGTGAATCCAATAGGGTAAGGTGTACCCAACGTTGGAAGGGTGGTTTGCCACTATCATACAAGATGTCTAGCGACATACAACCTCGTGTCATCATAAGACAGGGATGTGCTCATCCACTTGCTGAGTATATATACGAGCACTACCTATATAATCTTGGTGTTTGTTTGAAGTATAATTCTCAATTAGAGACAGTAGAGATAATGATATGTCAAGAGAAGACTCACCATTGGGAAGAATATGATAGTAATCTTCTCGTTTTTCTTTGGGGTCTATTGGGTCAACCAAGAATAATTCTGTGGCTATATGATATCTATCATAACTTAAACACATGGCCTCCCATGTACGAAGGTTTCCTTGAGCACTTTCTAAAGATTCTAATTTCTAAAACAGTTTTTGACTATACCTTTATGTAAGGTGTCATTATGAGGTGATGTCCACGGTTGGAACATGAGTCACATTTGGTATATATTTGTATCCAAACTCACAGCATATGTGTTGTTGTATTTTACACGATAATTGTTGTAATAAAGTTACAGTTATTTTCTGTAACATGTATTTGGCGACTCAGAATAGGTTGGATGGAATGGACCTATTTTGGGGTCGTTACAAGTAATCTGCCTCTCCTCGCAACATAAAGGCGGCAAAGGGAACCTTTTGCTCCTTGGAGCATCCCAAGACATCAAATATCTTGGTAATCTGCTTTATCCATGTTTCCGCTATAAGTAGTTTTGGCTCTCCTTTAAACTCTGGTGGTCCTAGCTCCTTGAACTGTTTAGCGGTGACCGTCCGAGAGTTTTCAATGTTTCCACCTATATTTTGGACAGGAGTCGCTCTCGCCTGCTGTTGCATTAACTGCATAAAGTTTCTGAACATTCCATTATTCATCATCTGGTCAGTGTTGTTGTTTGCATTAGGATTGTCACCTTCCTGATGCACATTATCCTGATTATTGATATGTGGTGAATCAACAGTCGCCTGTGCTCCATTGCTATTCTCAACATTCTCAGATGCCATTTTCAGATACTGCCACAAAATAAAATTTAATTGATATGTCATATATTATCCTTATATTATGACCGACCAATTAAATACCATGCAAATAAACTTAGGTAGGTCATACTAGCGAAGGAATTCCCCGTCTCTCCCCTCCTAGTTCTATTCTCACATCTTAGCCAGGGATCATATCCCTAAGCTCTGATACCAACTGTGACGCCCCCAAAATTAGGTATACATCACTCATCTTGGGTCGTCAGATACGAAGTACAGAATACATATACAACTTACTAATACAACTGTCGTGTACAAGATGACAAAACATAAACTGTGAGTTTGAATACAAATATTATCTTCTAGAGAGTATTCATACTCAAAAGGAGTCCTCATTACATTTATTAACACACTATTACATAGAATAGTGAGGACTACTAACTAATACTATCATTCGAACCATCACTCCGTTCCCCGACTTGCCCCAGCTACGTTCTCATTTCCTGAACAGAACAGTGAAAGAAAGGGTGAGCTCAACTAGCCCAGTAAGAAATATTATGACTAAGATAATGTAGAATAAATTATCATTAGCCTTCAACAATGTTAAACTGATAAAATATAATAGACATCAAGTTTAACTGCAGCGGAACAAGCAATCCATTCAAAGAGTCAAGTAAAAAATAAACTCTACTATCTTTTATGATTTAAAAGGTTTTTCAACACTGCTATCGCTGAGACTCAGCTTAATAAAATAATCCACATCATCGAATCACCCCTGCACTACGGCCAAGGATATTCGTGTATTCATTAATGGTCATGATCATGCCAACAACTGTCCATCAATGCACTACGGGCCAATGATGACTTTACCACATCATTTATAACATTACGGTCATGATTATACCGAATAATCCCTGGTCATAATCATACCAAGTCCATCTATGCACTACATGCCACAGATGACTTTCAACATTTTATAAACATGAGGATGATGACAATGATATAAGAATTCAATAAAAAAAGTTCAAGAATTAATTTATCCAAGAATTAACAACGTCCAAATTGTCAACATGATACTGCTTTGTGGAGTAAAATTCAAGAATACTTAGAAGAATATTTTCATGAAAAGATACTAGATGAACCGCAATTATCAAGGATATTCCACAAATTTCATGGAGTATAGAAGTCAAAAACTTAACTAACTGAGTATAATAAAGAATGGAATAATAAAAGAAATCACCATGCATGCGATAGACCGCACAGACAGGTTATTCCAACAGAATAATAAATAATGGAACCAGGTCTGGCATAAAACGCACAGATAGGATATTCCAACAGAATAATAATAAAGACGGAACCAGGTCCGGTGTAAAACACACGGACAGGATGTTCCAACAGAATAATAATAAAGACGGAACCAGGTCCGGTGTAAAACACACAGACAGGATGTTCCAACAGAATAATAGAAGAATGTCACCAAGTATAGGGTAGACCGCGTATACAGGTTATTCCAACAGAATAATAAGAAATGGAATAACAACAGTTCTCTTCATGAATAAGAAAGAATAACACCCCTTACCGTTTTAAAGAAGAGCTGAAATACGGAAGTCGTTAAGTAGCAGAATACTCTTCTTCTCTCTCTCTATAGTTTCTCTCTATAGTTTCTCTCTCTAGAGTCCAGTGAATTCGTAAGAAATAATGAAGGAATGAGCTTCTATTTATAGAAAAATAGAATGCATAGTAACTAATCCATGAACGGTCCAGATTGATTACTTTAATCTGACGGTCCATATTTAAAGAAAAATCTTTTAAATAAAATATAATATATTCTATTTATAGAATAACTTTAATAAAGTATTCTGTTTTATATAAAAAGATATTTCTGTTTTATTACGTTAATAATACGAATAAAACAAAACGTCATTATCGCTAAATAATTCATATTATTAACTGACAATAATTGAATCAAACTGAGTGACTTCTCACATAAGCATTAATAATCAATACCGTGTGCTACTATGCAACCACACGTATTACTGTACTTTTACTACCGAGTAGTTCAACAGTAACAATGGTAAAACTTCTGCCGTTATTTTTAATAAAATATTTTTGTCATTTTCTCAATCCGACAATAATTCCGTTGTGGGGTCCACCAATGATTGTGCCGTTGTACGAATATTTTCTGTTAAAACGAATATTCCCCGATCAATCGAATATTATATAACAACTTGCGTACTTTGTAAAATTTATAAATATTACCCACAACTATAACATTATATCAAATTAACTCCATAATATTCAAAAATGATATTTATAGAAAATTCATCTTTATTTATAAAAGTTGGGGTCTTACAAAATTATCATTAGTTTTTAACAGAGAAATATCTGATAAAATATAATATACGACAAGTTTTAGATCAACAACTGCAGCGAAAACTGCAATCCATTTAAAGAGTCAAGTAGAGAATGAATTCCACTATCTTTTAAGATTTAAAAGTCCATCATCAATATTTTATCCCTATAACATCAATCAATATACATCTTGAATCAAATATGCATCTTTGCACTACAGGCCAAAGATATTCATTTGTATCACCAGTTGGTCATGTTCATCTAAACACCTGTTCATCTTTGCACTACGGGTCAAAGATATTCATCAGTTAATCATTCATCTTTGCACTACAGGGCAAAGATATTCAGTAATATCATCATTTAGGACTGAGGATGATGAAAAATATCTTAAAAAAAACGAATCTAGTGAGACAAAAGAACAAATATTAAGAATTCGTACTACATTTTATCCAAGTTCAAAAACGCTCCATAATAAACCATAGTGGAGTAAAATTCAAGAATGAAGATCAAAACATGAACACAATCAAATATAGTAACCATAATAGACATCTTGGACAAAGAAGAAAAAATTTTATTTTTCTGTGAATAGTGTCGTATTCGTGAATAGTACCGTATACGTGAATAGTGTCGTATACGTGATTAGTAACCCCGACACAAAAAGGAAAAAATTCCACAATAAAATTTATATCAATATTTTGGTATAATGATATTGAAGAAAATAATATCATTTACGAATAAAATAACATCCCTTACCTCAAAATAACAATATTTCTGATCGAAATATCGAATGTAATGCTGAAGGAAATTTGCACTGAATAGCAACTCTCAAAGTATTTAAATACTCACAAAAATACGCTCGATAATATAGAGAGAGAAAACTTATGAATTCTAATGTGATTTTCAATTCTAACCTAAACACCTATTTAAAGAAAAATGCTTAGAACGCCAAAGCAGACTAAATAATAAAATATTAATATACCAAAACTATTTCAAGCACGCCACTTCAAAAAATTATCAGCCCACCTCCTTTGAAAAAAATTTCCAGCAAATGTTTTCACAAAAAATAAAAGTGGATCCCACCCATAATTTTAATAAAAATATTTATTTCTGAAACTTCAATAATTCATAATAAATAGCTATTTTTATCAGAAATATTCAAATCTCATGTCCTTTCTAAAGAAAATTTAATTCTCTACAACTTTGTAGAAGAAAATATTTCTAAATTCCATACAGAAAGTGTTCGAAATTTACATACGGACGATTTTTAATACCTTCATTCCGACAAAATACTGATAAAACACCTCAGTATTAATTCCTTCTTTCATAAGCATATAAAATAAATATATCCATCATTTATATCCACATAAAATAAATATTTTCTTATCATATAAATCAATAATTAATTGTTCATAAATAATATTACAGAATCACAATTATGACAACCAGGTCATTCCCAGGAAAGAGGAGACTTTTCGATAAGGATTTTTCCTTACTGACGTTTAATTAGGTGACCAAAACTCTTCTTAGACAGAACTTTCTTAGACATTGCCAATAATACTATCTAATAATATTATTCAAATAATATTATTCAAATAATATGAATTATTGATCTGATAATGGAAAATACTGCGCAGTGACAATTATTGAAATAACAATAATATAAATATCAACGTAGCAATTATTGAATCAATAAAATAAAATATTGAACAGTAATTACTGTAACAATTATTGAGTAGTACCTTCTTACGTAAGGATTAATAATTCAACCATACTGTGCAATACCGTGTGTTACTGTGCAACCACGCGTATTACTGTACTTTAACCACCGGGTATTCCAATAGTGTTAACGGTAATAACTACGCCGTTATTTATAAAAACTCAAACTTGTCGTTTTCTTCATCCGACCGTTTTCCGTTATGGGGTTCACAAATGACTGCGCCATCGTACGAATATTCCCCGACAGCAAAAATATTCCACGACCAAACGAATATTTCTCGACAAAAATTAATATTTTATAACCACTTGCTTATTTTATAAAATTTACACATTTCACCCATAACCAAAGCATTATATCAAATTAACACCTTATTATTTAAAATAATAATTAAAGAAAATTCAATTTTATTTATGAATAAGTTGGGGTATCACAAAACACCCCTACCGACGGGTCTACTGGATTTCGATTTTAATGAAATTCAAATTTTTAAACTTTATAAAATTAGGATCGGACATGCATCGGATAATTAGTTACTTGATTAAAGTCTTGGAGAGAGAGTGGGAGTGGAGTAGAAGGGAAGGGACGAAGGGGGTATATAAATTAAGGAGGGGCAGGAAAGAAGGGTTAGGAGTTTTTGTACGTATAAGAAGGGGACTATATATATATATATATATATATATATATATATATATATATATATATATACGGTGTGGATTTTAAGTTCATTTTTTCGGACGATGATTCGGTTCGTCGTTATATATAAAATCGTCGTCTTAGTTTTTAGCGACGGACAATATATAGCGACGGTATTACATATATGGCTATATGTATATATACAATTATATATTACACAGTAAAGTTATGGTGATGGTTCATCTATGGCGACGGTTCATCCGTCGTCATAGCTTAGAATAGCTATTGCGACAGGTGAAACTGTCGCCATAGCAAAAAAAATTGTCATCATAGCCAATTATATAATACACAGCTGTGTACACATATTTTTCTCATATATATATATATTATATATATATATATATATATATATATATATATATATATATAACTCTAGCAACAATAAAATCCCTTATATAGCGGCACTTTATTTACCTAATAGTCTCTCCCCGAGAAAGGTGCCGCTACAAACTGTAGCGGCAAGTAGAAAAAAGAAGACACACATGGGGCATTATTCTGTTAACTTTATGGCCTTGTTTTCATTTTAGGTCTTTCTACCCATTTTCATAATTAAAAATAGAAAAAGAATTAAAGAAACATTCAGTGGAGGATTCATAATTCATATTACGCTATATAACAAAAGTTACTACTACCATAAATTAGCATCCACCAAATATAAATTAATCTTCATACAGTAGGTAATGCATGTTATAATATCTTATGATACCCTCATATCATTTATTCCTCCTCTCCCTCAAAGATTTTTTTTATATATATAAAACTGTTATGAAAAGGATTAATAAACATTTTACAAAAAATTTTTATTAAAATGTTATATAATATTTTTTTCAAAATCTACCGGTTTATTAAAAAAATTATAAAACATTTTTAGAAAAAAATTATCTTTTTCATAAAAAATGTTACGACAAAAAGGTTTTTATAAAAAATATAACATTTTATATAACATTTCTATTAAAAAATTTATATAAATTATCAGTAAAAATCTTATTTTCATTGTCCTCGTCAACATAATTAAGTTGATCTTTTACCACTGAAAACTAAGTTGGACTAACTAACCTGTATCCCTAATTAAATATTGTCTGATTGATCCCCACTTAATTATGTAATTACAATAGATTTTAGTTTAGCGACGTGCCGATATGTTATTGGACTAGAATGGAATGATAGGGTTTATTTCTGTATTTGCATGTTCCTCCGCATGGTCCCCATAAGCGGCATTAGTTCTCCACCTACCAAACAACCCCAAATTAAAATTAATGAAAAATCATGCACTTTTATTTGCCATCTTTAGATAATTTATTTAAATCTTATTTTTTTTCAAAAATCCCAAACATTCTTAAATCTTGTTATTAATGTTAAATCTAACTCTCTCTTTTTAAAGAATATTTAGATTTCTCAATAGGGAAAAAATCGCAACTTCCATTTAACAAAGAGTAATATTACAAATACAAACTATTCTACAAATATTTTACAGAAATTATTAAATTCACAACTTTTTTTGTTATTTCCACAACAAAAGTGTCGCTGTAGATGTATAGCGAAAACTGTTGTTATATGATCTATAGCGACATTTATGTTGCGAAAATAATATTTTCTGTTGTGGATTTAACAATTTCTATATTTTACAAACTGCTGAAGTGGTATACTCCACCTCAATTTTTTATGTGGAGCTGAAAACTACATTGAAGCAATTTGTTGATTAACGTACTAAAGTGGAATATATCACATCAATAATTTATAAAATATTTATAAAATAATTTGTGTTTGTAGCGTTATTATTTAACAAAAGGGATTTTAGTAGAGAATTATATTATATTATATTAAAGAAATAGGATTATAGGTAGGTTGGTCGTTTTGAGACATAAAAGAACCCCATTATATTATTTGTGGATTTGAGACGGAATTCGACTTTCCTATACGATTATTTTTACCTACAGGGGCGTTGTTGATTGTTTTAACTTTTTCAACTTATAGTAATTTGACAACTGTAGTGGTATATATGATTTTATTAATTATTAATTATTAATTATGGCCGTGTCAATTAAGGTAGATATTAGTAAGTATTTTAGGCATAGTAATTTTAAGCATGTTTTCATTTCGTATTATAGAACGAGAGACTACTAATTAATTAATTAATTAATCGCCATGTATATTCTCATTACAAAATTTGCAAGTAGTAAAGATATATTTTTGCTCTAGCTATGTAAATTTCTAAATATAATAAGTTTTTAATTTAATATTGTGTCTAATATTAAGCATTTTATTTTATTATATATTTGTATTTTTACGTTGGGTTTGGTACTATAATAAAATATGATTCTTCATTGGCTGTAATTTAGATTATTCCATAACATCATTCTGTTTTGCTGTTTTCCGTTTCTGTTTGTATTTGTATTATAGCTTGTAACCAGATTTATAACACAAATAACTTTATTAACAAGTTATTTTAAGAATAAAATAATATTAGTATCACATAATGGTGGCTTACATAATACTCACGTATACATACACATACACATATATATTTGTGGATCCCACATATTAGGCGGGGGCTCACGATATGTATTTGTATGTATATAAATATTATATGAGTCTTTTTTACGTGATAGTAGCATTGTTATTAATAATATTATAATTGCGGATTTGGTTCTTTCTGCCATCAGTTTCGATCAACTATAAAAAATGAGAGCAGATCTTCTGTCCTCAAATTTCCTATCCCCTTGTGTCCCTCCACTTAAATCTTGACACATGTCCCTCTGTATTCTTTGCCGTTTATATTCTTTCACAACTGACAATATGACCTGTCTTATTTATATTTGGTAAATAATTGATGATATGTTAAATTTTACCTTCTATTTGATAAAATTGAGTAATTAATGTTTGAGTAGTTAATATATTTTAATAATTTACATTAGGTGAGTAAAATAATATTTGAACTTAAAAAGTTGTTTGGGAGTAAAATAATATTTGAACTTAAAAAGTTGTTTGATAACTAAAAAGTATAAACATTTGATTGATTTTTAAATTTAAAAATATTTCAAACTGTCTTTTTAAAAATTAATAATAATTTTAAAATTTAGAATGGAAGGAGTACAATATTATAGAGGCTCCATAAATTTAATTTTTTCATTAATAGACAAATCTTAATATTTAAATTTATATATTCTTATTACCAATTAAAAGACAATAATAGACGAACAAAATTTTATCAAACAACTTTATTCTCTTAATTACCAAATCAAATGTAAAATTATTAAGAAGTAAACAAACACCACCTAACACTTCTTTTGTTTTTCCTCCTCTCCATTCTCTTCATTATCTTCCTATCCTAAATCTAACCGATGGCCATAATATATATAGAGAGAGAGAGAGAGAGCTAGAGAAAGAGTAATGTTAGGAATATTAAAATTTTAGTTTTAAACGAGTCTTGAATGATATGACATTGAATATATTAATGATAATTTATTACAAAGCCAATTATCTATCAAACTAATATTATAGTGACATATCATTGATACACTTTTTGAGATAAAAAGTTTAAAATCCTTAACATCACTTATATAATATATATATATATATATATATATATATATATATATATATATATATATATATATATATATATATAGAGAGAGAGAGAGAGTATATATTATTACAACAGATAATAATATTTTTATATTAAAACCGTCGCAATAGATCTTATAACGAAAACCGTCGTTATATAATTATAAGACAATCTCCAAGAGTAGTAATAGAAAAACTCTTCAAATTGATGTTTGTTGACCTATGTGGTAATTTGAAGAACATTTTTTGTTATTTTTATATTTTGTGCATTATCAGTGTGAGACCCCAGATTTTATGAATAAATATTTAATTTTCTCGAAATAATTATGGTGTGGATTTGATATAATATTATAGTTGTGGGTATTATTTATAAATTTTGCAAAGTAAGCAAGTTGTTTTAAAATATTCGTTTGGTCGGGGAATATTCTTTTTGTCTGGGAATATTCGTACGACGGCATAATCATTGGTGGACCCCACAACAGAAGTATAGTCGTAGTTAGAAAACGACAAAATTATCTTTCTATAAAAATAACGGCGGAAGTTTTACCATTGTTATTGTTGAACTACTCGGTAGTAAAAGTACAGTAATACGTGTGGTTGCATAGTAGCACACGGTATTAATTATTAATGCTTATGTGAGAAGTCACTCAGTTTGATTCCATTATTGTCAGTTAATAATATGAATTATTTAGCGATAATGACGTTTTGTTTTATTCGTATTATTAACGTAATAAAACAGAAACATCTTTTTATATAAAACAAAATACTTTATTAAAGTTATTCTATAAATAGAATATATTATATTTTATTTAAAAGATTTTTCTTTAAATATGGACCGTCAGATTAAAGTAATCAATCTGGACCATTCATGGATTAGTTACTATGCATTCTATTTTTCTATAAATAGCAGCTCATTCCTTCATTATTTCTTACGAATTCACTGAACTCTAGAGAGAGAAACTATAGAGAGAAACTATAGAGAGAGAGAAGAAGAGTATTCTGCTACTTAACTACTTCCTTACTTCAGCTCTTCTTTAAAACGGTAAGGGGTGTTATTCTTTCTTATTCATGAAGAGAACTGTTGTTATTCCATTTCTTATTATTCTGTTGGAATAACCTGTATACGCGGTCTACCCTATACTTTGTGACATTCTTCTATTATTCTGTTGGAACATCCTGTCTGTATGTTTTACACCGGATCTGGTTCCGTCTTTATTATTATTCTGTTGGAACATCCTGTCTGTGTGTTTTACACCGGACCTGGTTCCGTCTTTATTATTATTCTGTTGGAACATCCTGTCCGTGTGTTTTACACCGGACCTAGTTCCGTTTTTATTATTCTGTTGGAACATCCTGTCCGTGTATTTTACACCGGACCTAGTTCCGTCTTTATTATTATTCTATTGGAACATCCTGTCTGTGTGTTTTACGCCGGACCTGGTTCCGTCTTTATTATTATTCTATTGGAATATCATGTCTGTGCGTTTTACGCCGGACCTGGTTCCATTATTTATTATTCTGTGAGAATAACCTGTCTGTGCGGTCTATCGCATGCATGGTGATTTCTTTTGTTATTCCATTCTTTAATATACTTAGTTGGTTAAGTTTTAACTTCTATACTCCATAAAATTTGTGGAATATCCTTGACATTTGCGCTTCATCTAGTATCTATTCATGAAAATATTCTCCTGATCATTCTTGAATTTTACTCCACAAAGCAGTATCATGTTGACAATTTGGACGTTATTAATTCCTGGATAAATTAATTCTTGAACTTGTTTTATTGAATTTTTATATCATTGTCATCATCCTCATGTTTATAAAATGTTGAAAGTCATCTGTGGCCTGTAGTGCATAGATGGACTTGGTATGATTATGACCAGGGATTATTCGGTATAATCATGACCGTAATGTTACAAATGATGTGGTAAAAGTCCTCATTGGCCCGTAGTGCATTGATGGACAGTTGTTGGCATGATCATGACCATTGATGAATACACAAATATCTTTGGCCCGTAGTGCATGGAATTTGTGGTCGTGACCCTAACGAATATCCTTGGCCGTAGTGCAGAAATGATGTGAATTATTTATTAAGCTGAGTCTCAGCGATAAAAGTGATGAAAAACTTTTTAAATCATAAAAGATAGTAGGGTTTATTTTCTACTTGACTCTTTTAATGGATTGCTTGTTCCGCTGCAGTTAAACGTGATGTCTATTATATTTTATCAGTTTAACATTGTTGAAGACTAATGATAATTTATTCTGCATTATCTTAGTCATAATATTTCTTACTGGGCTAGTTGAGCTCACCCTTTCTTTCACTGCTCTCTTCAGGAAATGAGAACGTAGCTGGGGCAAGTCGGGGAACGGAGTGATGGTCCGAATGATAATATTAGTTAGTAGTCCTCACTATTCTATGTAATAGTGTGTTAATAAATGTAATGAGGGCTCCTTTTGAGTATGAATACTCTCTAGAAGATAATATTTGTATTCAAACTCACAGTTTATGTTTTGTCGTATTGTACACGACGGTTGTATTAGTAAGTTGTATTTGTATTTTGTACCATGTAAGTGGCGACCCAAGATGGGTGATGTATACCTGATTTTGGGGGCGTCACAATCAGTCTCTTCAATTTAATAAGTTGTACATCAAACTCATCAAGTGTAATAGATATTTTTAGCTTTTAATTGTAGATTTGAAGAGTGATAAGGAAGTTGCAGATTTGAAGACTAAGGAGCTGTTTTTTTAGGACTGAATACATTTGAATGGCTGAATGACTGAATCGGTCAACCATTAAGTGCGTTTGTTTTGGAAAAAAAATCGTCTGAATGGCTGAATCGGTCAAATGATTGAGCTGAATGGGTAAGTCAGATTTTTTTGACTAAATTGCTGAATGAGCAACTGAATAAAATAAAAAAAATTAAAAAAATATTAACTATTATATTAAGTAACATTAAATAATTTTATAATAATTTTAAATTTTTTCAGAGGGAAAAAATAATAAAATTCTGTCATTTAGATGTTTTAGACATGTTAATTATCAAACAACGTTTTTCATTCAGATTCAGATTTAGATTTAGCTCATTCAGATTCAGATTCAAATTCATTCAATTTTTATCAAACATCGCTTAAGTTTGAAGAGGCTGTTAGAAAAGATTTTTCTAATGTGACTCACTTATTTAAATATCCCAAAGTGATTGAATAGGCGGTTAGAAATGCTCTAATAATATTTTTGTTATTAAAATATCAAAAAAAATCGTGAAAATATCAATTATTAAATTAATAAATCATGTTAAAATGGGACCTGCGGAAGGAATAATATTCTACTAATACTTTATTTGTACTTCGCCAACTCGACTTTCTTTCAACTTTTCCTTTATTTATTTTTTTTCTGTTTTTGAAGATTTATATTTCAATGTTTACATGTGTTAGATATGTAATGTTTTCATAATAACGAAATTATAATAATAAATTTAAAAATATTTTTTATTTTATATAATTATCAATGCAAAAGATAAATTTAGCTTGTAAAAATAATTAATAAAATAGAATTCTTTGTATTGTAAAGTTTGGAATAAATTATTAACATTTAACATCCAACGGCCTCAAATCAATTTAGGCTTCAACATTCAACGATCTAAAATCATTTGAGAATTCAACATCCGACGACCAAAAATTTATCTCTCAACAATTTATAATTTCAGATAAGAATACAGAACCAGAATCAAAACATAGCAAAAGAAAAAAACTCATATGGATAATAGTAGTAAGTGTTGGTGGAATTCTCTTATTATGCATTTTGGCTGGATTATTAGTGATTTGTGTGAAAAAGAGAGAGAAAAGTAAGACGGGGGAAGTGAGAAGTAAAGCTGTTGATGGCGGTGGTGAGGCAGGGAAAGCTACGACGGAGGAAATGGAGGACGGCGGCAATGGAAAAAGAGGGGGATTTTCTTGTGAAGGGGATGAGGGAGTAGGGAGTTTGGTGCTCTGCGGACCAGGGGATCAGCAAATGAATTATAGCTTGGAGGATTTGTTGAAGGCGTCGGAGGAGAACAATTATTTTTAAAAAAATTTGATTTGAGATTATAAGTTTTTATTGACATGTTCATGTTAGAGTTCTTGTCATTTTGCTTAAATAGTCTGCATGTCCTTTTATAGTTGTTTACCATTATTTGATTGATCTAATGAAGGAAGTTAAATGGGTCATTCATATATCTATGGATGAAAATTCATAAAGACTTGATCCTTCAATCTGTTACATTAGCAAGTTGTAAAATTGATCATATAACTTAACCATTAGTCATTCGTCACCTTATTTGTTTGACCTCTCCTTCTCTCTTAATTATCTTGGTTTTTATTTTTTAAATTTCGTTGCTGAGCTAATCTTAAATTTATATCATCTACGTGCGACAAAAAAAAAGAGTTGTTATAACAAGCAAACAATAATTTTTAATTGTTAAGTTACTATTTAAAAAGTTACAATCAATCAAAAAGGCTTATAAATTTATGAGAATTTGACTATTAAAGTTGGATATTCTTTATGTATTCATTGAAATTTGTCTTCATAAGAATTTTCATTTGTGGAGTATGTAAGACCCCGAATTTTATGAAATAAAAGTATGCAATTTTTCTTATAATTACTATTCAGTAAATGGTTAAATTGATAAAAGTTTAAAGTTATGGTGAAATATGAATTTTTTTTCAAAATAAGCAAGTGGTTAGAAAATAATCATTGTTGTCGGGGAATATTCGTTTGGTCGTGGAATATTCTTTCTGTCGGAGAATATTCGTACGACGGCGCAGCTATTTGTGGGCCCCATAACGAATAACTGTCGGGTGAAGGAAAACGACAAATTTGAGTTTTTACAAATAACGGTGTAGTTGTTACCGTTAACACTGTTGGAATACCCGGTGGTTAAAATACAGTAATACGCGTTATTGCACAGTAGCACACGGTATTGCACAGTATTTTTAAAATTATTGATTCTTACGTAAGAAGGCACTACTCAATAATTGTTACAGTAATTACTGTTCAATATTTTATTTTATTGATTCAATAATTGCTGCGTTGATATTTTATATTATTGTTGTTTCAATAATTATTGCTGCACAGTATTTTCTATTATCAGATCAATAATTCATATTATTTGAATAGTATTATTAGATAGCATTATTGGCAATGTCTAGAAAGTTCTGTCTAAGGAGAGGTTTGGTCATCTAATTGTGCGCCAGTAAGGAGAAATCCTTATTGGAAAGCCCCCTCTTTCCTGGGAACGGCCTGGTTGTCATAAATGTGATTCTGTAATATTATTTGTGAATAATTAATTATTGATTCATATGATAAGGAAATATTTATTTTATGTGGATATAAATGAGGGATATATTTTTTTGATTAAAAATGAAAGAGTTAATGTTGAGGTGTTTTATCAGTATTTTTATCGGAATGGAGGTATTAAAAATCAAATCAGGGTTTTTGAGAAATATTGCGGGTGTTATAATTTTTAATCCGACCGTTGGATCGTGGTAATTTTTGGATATGTTATATATATATAAGTTGAGTATATGTCCACAAATTTGGAACCGTTAAAAATGAACGTATGATTTATTATGAATTTTACGAGATGACTGGTTCAGAAATTATTGAATTTTCGGAGTTTATCATTTTGATGGAAAATTCTAGAATTGGTGGGCCCCACTTGTGGTTGGTGAAGAAATGTGCTGAATTATATTTCAAATGTGGTGGGTGGGAATAGTAGCAGGTAAAGCCATCAGGTTGCAGGTCAAACCTACCAAAATTTTCTTATAAATAGAGGGCTAAGTTAGAATTAAAAATCACACCAGAAACATAAGCTTTCTCTCTTTTTCTCTCTATATTATGAAGCATATTTTGTGAGTTTTTAGATACTTGGTGAGTTGCTATTCATTAGTGTAAGTTTCCTTCAGCATCATATCCGATATCCAGTCAGAAGTACTGCTCTTTTGAGGTAAGGGATAGTAAGGGATTTTAAGGGTTGTTATGTTTTTCAGTTTCGTAATTTTTCTGAACTTCAAAAATTCTGAAAAAATTTGAAATGATATTTTGATGAGTTTTATTGATTGTGTCCAAAAATGGTGATTTTTGGATGTATAGATTGAGAGTTATGAATTTTATGAGAAAAGACTATTTTAAAAGTAACAGCTTATAATTCCTTGTGGTTAACTCCAAAATTGATGAAATTTTTATTGGGAGTACATGTATATGATAGGAGTATACTCTGTGAATTTCAAAATTTTTAGATAAAAATATAATTTATGATAAATGTCTAAATATTCGGCGGTTTTGGCCATATGAAAAATAGTAACTGAGTTTTAAAAATTCTGAGAAAAATATATGTTCACTATGGGACTATATTATGCTAAATCCCAGAGAAGAAATATTTTTGGAACTGATTTGGTATTTTTCATGAAAATGGTCTAGTTATGAGTAAATGAATTAAATATGTTTTGTGAAGTAAGAAAATTGGAAAATAGGATTTTATGGCTTGAGAATCCTATATGAGGTATATGCAGATTTTTGATGAGGGTTTTGGTTATTGATGATGAAATTGTAAGAGTTGGCATTTTATGATGATTAAATGCATTAATTAGTAAAGTGTAAACAATTAAAATAAATTATTTATAAATTTAAGTAATGTTATTCTTTCAATATCATTATACCGAAATATTGGTATGAATTTTATTGTAGAATTTCTATCTTTTGTGTCGGGGTTACTATTCATGAGTTACGAATATTACTCTTGAGATTAAAACTATATGTTGATCATATTATTTTTATCATCATATATAACATTTTTATAACCCTGATGTTAAAATTCTCTTTCACTGGAGTGTAAAGATGGGTAGATTATTGGTATGATCATGACTAGGGTTCTCTTTGGCCTGTAGTGCAAAGTTGAATTGTGACTGGTATGATCATGACCATTGAATTTATAATTGAATATCTTAAGCTTAAGTGCAAAGGTGAATTGATCAACATGGTTATAATTATTATTTATATAAATTCTGAAATGATTATATATTTCTTTGAGATATGAATATATTTGGCCTGTAGTGCAAATATGAATTGTTGATGAATATCTTTGGCCTGTAGTGCAAAGATGAACTTTTGTTGAATATCTTTGGCCAGTAGTGCAAAGATAAACTGTTGACGAATATCTTTAGCCCGTAGTACAAAGATGAAATTATTAGTATGATTATGAACAAGAATTGTGATTTGGTATAACCATGATCTTTGATGTTTCAGGTAAAGACAAGTGATGAAAATTATCTTTGTCCTGGATGAGAAGAGGAATTTAGAATCATAATTATGATTATGAGTTATTTATATGATTGTGGACCAGAACTGTTGATTGATGTTACAGGGATAAAACATTGTTGGTGGATTTTTAACATGGAGAAGATAATAGACTTTATAGTCTATTTGACTCTTCTAATGGATTGCTCGTTCCGCTGCAACTATGGTTGAAATTTTTATCATTTACCATATGTTCTAAATCTCTGATTTATTGTTGATGAAGGCTATTGATAATTGAATTATCTTTAGTCATGATATTCTTTACTGAGCTAGTTGTGCTCACCCTTTTGCTTCACAATTCCTTTCAGGTAATAAGAGTGTAGCTGGGTCGAGCGGGGGTAACAAGGGAATAGAACGGTGGTCATCATTTAGTAGTTATATTTGGTGAAGAAAATAGGGTGAGGCAAACCCAACGTTGGAAGGGTGTTTTGTCACTATCATACAAGATGTCTAATGACATACAACCTCGTGTCATCATAAGACAGGGATGTTGTAAGACCCCAACTTATTAATGAATAAAATCAAATTTTCTCTAAATATTATTGTGAATAATAAGGGGGTTAATTTGATATAATACTTTGGTTATGGGAGAAATGTGCAAATTTTGCAAAATAAGCAAGTGGTTATAAAATATTTATTTTTGGTCGGTGAATATTCGGTTGGTCGTGGAATATTCTTGCTGTCGGGGAATATTCGTACGACGACGCAGCCTTGTGTGGGCCCCATAACGGAAAACGATTGGATGAAGAAAACGACAAGTATAAGTTGTTTATAAATAACGGCGTAGTTGTTACCGTTAATACTGTTGGAATACCCGGTGGTTAAAAATACAGTAATAACGCGTGGTTGCATAGTAGCACACGGATTGCACAGTATATTGAATTATTGATTCGTACGTAAGAAGGCACTACTCAATAATTGTTACAGTGATTATTGTTCAATATTTTATTTTATTGATTCAATAATTGCTGCGTTGATATTTTATATTATTGTTGTTTCAATAATTGTTGCTGCACAGTATTTTCATTTATCAGATCAATAATTCATATTATTTGAATAATATTATTAGATAACATTATTGGCAATGTCTAGAAAGTTCTGTCTAAGGAGAGGTTTGGTCATCTAATTGCGCGCCAGTAAGGAGAAATCCTTATTGGAAAGCCCCCTCTTTCCTGGGAACGGCCTGGTTGTCATAAATGTGATTCTGTAATATTATTTGTGAATAATTAATTATTGATTCATATGATAAGAAAATATTTATTTTATGTGGATATAAATGAGGGATATATTTTTGTGGTTAAAAATGAAGGAGTTAATGTTGAGGTTTTTATCATATTTTTGTCGGAATGGAGGTATTAAAAATCAGGGTTTTTGAGATATTTTGCGGGGGTTATAATTTTTAATCCGACCGTTGGATCGTGGTAATTTTTGGATATGTTATACATATATAAGTTGAGTATATGTCCACAAATTTTGAACCGTTAAAAATGAACGTATGATTTATTATGAATTTTACAAGATGACTGGTTCAGAAATTGTTGAATTTTCGGAGTTTATCATTTTGATGGAAAATTCTAGAATTGGTGGGCCCCACTTGTGGTTGGTGAAGAAATGTGCTGAATTATATTTCAAATGTGGTAGGTGGGAATAGTAGCAGGTAAAGCCATCAGGTTGCAGGTCAAACCTACCAAAATTTTCCTATAAATAGAGGGCTAAGTTAGAATTGAAAATTACACCAGAAACAAGTTTTCTCTCTTTCTCTCTCTAGATTATTGAGTGTATTTTGTGAGTATTTAGATACTTTGAGAGTTTCTATTCATCAGAGCAAGTTTCTTTCAGCCTTATACCGGTATTCCGACCAGAAGTACTG
Source organism: Panax notoginseng (assembly GCA_016801055.1). Taxonomy (NCBI): domain Eukaryota; kingdom Viridiplantae; phylum Streptophyta; class Magnoliopsida; order Apiales; family Araliaceae; genus Panax; species Panax notoginseng. The sequence goes on along the minus strand of CM029015.1, from coordinate 205,181,414 downwards.
ATATTTTGAGGTAAGGGATATTATTTTCTTCTTAATGATATTATTTTCTTCAATATCATTATGCTGAAATATTGATATGAGTTTTTATCAAATTTGGAACTTTTTGTGTCGGGGGTTACTATTCACGTATACGGCACTATTCACGTATACGGCACTATTCACGAATACGGCACTATTCACCGAAAAATAAAATTTTTTCTTTTTGTCCAAGATGTCTATTATGGTTACTATCTTTGATTGTATCCATGTTTTGATCTTTATTTTTGAATTCTGCTTCACAATTGATTATTATGAAGTATTATTGATCTTGGATAAACTGTTATACGAATCCCTACTATTTGTCCTTCTGTCTCATTGGATTCGTTCTCTTTAAGATATTTTTCATCATCCTCAGTCCTAAATGATGATATTACTGAATATCTTTGGCCTGTAGTGCAAAGATGTATAATTACTTGATGAATATCTTTGGCCTGTAGTGCAAAGATGAACAGGTGTTGAGATGAACATGACTGACTGATGATACAAATGAATATCTTTGGCCTGTAGTGCAAAGATGAATATTTGGTTAAAGATGATTATTAATTGATGTTACAGGGATAAAATATTGATGATGGACTTTTAAATCTTAGAAGATAGTAGAATTCTTTCTCTACTTGACTCTTCTAATGGTTTGTTGTTTCCGCTGCAGTTGTTGATCTAAAACTTGTTGTCGATTATATTTTATCAGATTTTTCCCTGTTGAAGACTAACGATAATTTGTTGTATATTATCTTAGTCATAATATTCTTTACTGGGCTAGTTGAGCTCACCCTTTTCCTTTTTGTTCCATTTTTCTTCTCAGGAGGTGAGAACATAGCAGGATCTAGTCGGGGTATGGAGTGATGGTTCTAGAAAGATGTATTAGCAGTCCTCACTATTTCTGTAAAATAGTGTTTGAATAATTGTAATGAGGATTTATTTGAGTGTGGATATTGTCTAGAAGACAATATTTGTATTTAAACTCACAGTATGTGTTGTCGTATTTTGCACGACAATTGTATTATTGAAGTTGTAGTTTGCTTTCTGTACCATGTATTTGGCGACTCAGAATGGGTGTTGTATACCTATTCTGGGGGCGTCACAGTTGGTATCAGAGCTTAGGGATATGATCCCTGGCTGAGATGTGAGACAAGAACTAGGAGGGGAGAGACGGGGAATTCCTTCGCTAGTATGACCTGACTAAGTTTATTTGGTGTTTATTTGGTCGGTCAGAGTATAGGGATAATATATGACATGACTATTAACCCTTGTTTTATGGCAGTATTTAAGAATGGCAGCTGAGAACGTTAATAATGGAGTAAATCAGACCGTGGAGACACCTTTGATCACTACCCAGGGGAACGTGCAACAGGAAGGCAATATTCCTCCTGTAAACAACGTTACCGAGCAAACGATGAATGATGGAATGTTTAGGAGCTTTTTGCAGTTCATGCAAAATCAGACGAGGGAGACTCGTGTGCAGAATACGGGTGGAAATGATAACAACGCGCGGTTTGTCACAGCTAAGCAGTTCAAAGAATTGGGACCACCAGAATTTAAGGGAAAGCCGGATCCGATCATGGCGGAAACGTGGGTCAAGCAAATTACCAAGATATTTGATGTCTTGGGATGCACGGAGGAACAGAAGGTTCCATTCGCCACATTTATGTTCCGCGGTGAGGCAGACTACTGGTGGGAGTCTGTGAAGCGTACCCAGCCTGACGCACTCAACATGTCCTGGGAAACATTTCAAAAACTGTTCAATGACAAGTACTTTCCTGAAAGTATTCGTCATATGAAGGAGGTTGAGTTTATTAGACTGGAACAAAACAACATGACGGTGTCCCAGTACGAGGCGAAGTTTGCAGAGTTATCCAGGTTTGCACCTCATTTGGTCGAAAATGAGGAACGAATGACGCGGATGTTTCTGAGAGGTTTAAAACCTGAGATTCGTCAATACCTTATCTCTCATAAATTTTCTCTATATTCAGACGTTGTCAACAGGGCCCAATTATTAGAGAGAGATAATGAGTATACTCAACCGAGGGACCACAACCAGGGTCATACCGGTGACAGCAATCATCAGAGCGATGATAACCAACGAGGAGGGAAAAATACGAACAAAGGCGGTAACCACTCGGGTGGTCATCGTGGCCATGATAATAGGAGAGGTGAGTCAAGTGAAAATTTCAGAAAGAGAGATTCAACAATGACGGGAAGACATCAGCACCAGCACCAGCACCAACAACAAATTTTAGGGGAGGAGAACGACCGCCAGTTAGATGTTACAAATGCGGGAAAGAGGGACATATCAGCCCAAACTGTCCACAACAATCCAAGGTGTGTTACAACTGTGAGAAGGAAGGCCACATCGCTCGAGATTGTACTATAGCGAAACCAAGTTCAGCGGGAGTGGTGATTCCAAGGGCTGTCCCGGATAAGGCGAAATCAGCGGTTCCTGGAAGAGCGTTTGTCGTAACTGGCCAAAACGTGAGAAACCCGAACGAGGTGATCACGGGTAAGCTAATCTTGAATTCTTGCGAAGTTTATACTTTACTAGATACCGGTTCTACCCATTCTTTTATCTCTCCTGCTTGTGCTCAACGTTTAAACTTGACTCCGGAGAAATTGGACTTTAACTTATCTGTTGAAACTCCGTTGGGTGAAACCTTCGTTACATCTACAGTTTATAAATCTTGCATGATCCAAGTTGGCACTATCACATTACCTGTTGATCTTATCTCTTTAAAGATACTTGCTTTTGATGTGATTTTAGGAATTGATTGGTTAACCACTCATCATGCTAAAATTGATTGTTTTCGTAAGGTTGTTAGTTTTCATATTCCTAACCAACCTGTCATACGAATTCAAACTACTAAACCACTAAAATCAGTCACTGTCATATCAAGCCACAAAGCTATTCGTTTATTGAAAAACGGATGTCAAGCTTTCTTAGCCCATGTTATGGATTTGAACAAAGACAAGTCAGATTTGAATAATATTTCTATTGTTAGAGAATTTTCCGATGTATTTCCTGAAGAACTTCCCGGTCTACCCCCGGAACGAGAAATTGAATTCTTTATTGACCTTGAACCCGGTACAAAGCCCATTTCTAAAACCCCATATCGAATGGCTCCTATTGAACTTCAGGAGTTAAAAGTCCAACTACAGGAGTTGTTGGACATCGGTTTTATTCGTCCTAGTACGTCTCCTTGGGGTGCTCCTGTTTTATTCGTAAAGAAGAAAGACGGGAGTATGCGACTTTGTATTGACTATCGAGAATTGAACCATGTCACCATCAAGAATAGGTATCCGCTACCTCGCATTGATGACCTGTTTGACCAGTTGCAAGGAGCACAATTCTTTTCAAAGATCGATCTTCGTTCTGGATATCATCAGCTGAAGATTAAAACTGAGGATATTCCAAAGACTGCCTTCAGAACTCGGTACGGGCATTATGAATTCTTAGTAATGTCTTTTGGATTGACTAATGCTCCTGCTGCCTTCATGGATATGATGAACCGTGTATTCAAAGAATATTTGGATCAGTTCGTTGTTGTCTTTATTGATGACATCCTCATCTATTCCAAAAGCCGTGAAGATCATGAGCGCCATTTGAAGCTGGTACTGCAAAGGCTTCGTGAAAACAAGCTATATGCCAAACTGAAGAAATGCGAGTTCTGGCTTGAGGAAGTAGCATTCCTTGGGCACGTGGTGTCAAAACATGGAGTATCTGTCGACCCGGCGAAGATTGAAGCCATACAAAGTTGGGAGCAACCGAAGTCGGTAACCGAAGTACGTAGCTTTCTGGGCTTAGCTGGTTATTATCGGAGATTTGTGGAAGGATTTTCTCGAATCGCTACTCCGTTAACTCAGCTGACTCGGAAAGATACAAAATTCGTATGGAGTGAGGAATGCGAGAAGAGTTTCCAAGAACTCAAGAGGAGACTCATTTCGGCACCTGTTTTGACAATACCATCTGGTTCGGATGGATTTGTTATCTACAGCGATGCTTCAGGCAAAGGGTTAGGATGTGTTCTCATGCAACATGGGAAAGTCATAGCCTATGCCTCACGACAACTCAAAGAATATGAGAGGAATTATCCTACTCATGATTTGGAGTTGGCAGCAGTCGTTTTTGCGTTGAAGATCTGGAGACACTACCTGTATGGGGAGAAAGTGGAGATCTATACAGATCATAAAAGCCTCAAATATTTCTTCACCCAAAAGGAACTCAACATGCGGCAACGACGTTGGCTTGAGCTGTTGAAAGATTACGATCATACCATCCAATACCATCCTGGAAAAGCAAACGTAGTAGCTGACGCATTGAGTAGAAGATCATATGCGGGTACGAGTGCAATGTTTTTAACACAAAGGCCCATTTTGTATGACTTGCAAAGGATGGAGATAGAGATGAAGGCTCCAAGTACCCACATGATGATATCAAATATACGAGTAGAACCGACTTTAATCGATAAAGTTAAAGCTGCTCAAGCTACGGATATAGAGCTGATGCGTATGAAGAAGAAAGTGCAAGAAGGTGCTATTCCAGAAGCAAGAATCGATGAAGAAGGAATACTTCGAGTCAACTCCAGACTTTGTGTTCCTAACGATTTTGACTTGAAGCATAGAATAATGATGGAGGCACACAACACACCGTTTGCAATCCATCCTGGGAGTACCAAAATGTATCACGATCTTCGACATACATTTTGGTGGAGCAATATGAAAAGAGAGATCGCGGAGTTTATCTCGAGGTGTTTAACTTGTCAACGTGTAAAGGCGGAGCATCAAGTGCCAAAGGGTCCATTGCAACCACTTGAGATCCCGAAATGGAAGTGGGAACACATTACTATGGATTTTGTTACAGGTCTTCCCAAGGTTTCTCAAGGCATAGATGCGATTTGGGTTATTGTTGATAGATTAACCAAGTCCGCTCATTTCTTGCCGATACGTGAGACTTATTCCCTTGAACGTCTTGCTAGTATGTACGTGAACGAGATTGTGAGATTGCATGGCATGCCAGTATCCATAGTTTCGGATCGTGACCCAAGATTCACTTCACGATTTTGGGTTAGCTTGCAGAAAGCTATGGGCACGGATTTACGATTCAGTTCAGCATACCATCCTCAAACGGACGGACAATCAGAGAGGACTATTCAAACTCTTGAAGATCTATTAAGACTTTGTGTCTTAGATCTCAAAGGGAGTTGGGATAAGTACCTACCATTGGTGGAATTCTCCTACAACAACAGTTATCAGGCGAGCATAGGTATGGCTCCATTTGAGGCGTTGTATGGAAGAAAATGTCGTTCTCCAGTATGCTGGGACGAGGTGGGTGAAGCAACATTGTTGGGACCAGAATTGGTACGCATTACTACAGAGAAGATCCAAACGATTCGACAACGTATACAAACGGCACAGGATCGACAAAAGAGTTATGCGGATCTTCATCGGAAGGACGTGGAATTTAATATTGGGGATCATGTATTGTTACGTGTTGCACCATGGAAGGGAGTTACAAGATTTGGGAAGAGAGGAAAGCTCAATCCAAGATTTGTTGGTCCATTTGAGATTCTTGAGCGAATAGGAAATGTGGCATATAGACTCGCATTACCTCCAAGCATGTCTCGTGTTCATAATGTTTTTCACATATCTATGCTTCGTAAATATGTTAAAGACCCGAACCACATTATTGAGTTAGAACCAGACGAGATAGCTGAAGATTTAACGTACGAGGAGGTACCTGTTAAGATCTTGGATAGGAAAGAGCATGTCCTACGCACGAAGGTTATACCACAAGTTAAGGTTTTGTGGAGAAACCATGCTATTGAAGAAATGACCTGGGAGTTGGAATCAGAAATGAAAGCGAGGTATCCTCACCTTTTTGAAACATCAGGTACGTACGTCAATTTCGAGGACGAAATTTCATAAGGAGGGGAGGTTGTAAGACCCCAACTTATTAATGAATAAAATCAAATTTTCTCTAAATATTATTGTGAATAATAAGGGGTTAATTTGATATAATACTTTGGTTATGGGTGAAATGTGCAAATTTTGCAAAATAAGCAAGTGGTTATAAAATATTTATTTTTGGTCGGTGAATATTCGGTTGGTCGTGGAATATTCTTGCTGTCGGGGAATATTCGTACGACGACGCAGCCTTGTGTGGGCCCCATAACGGAAAGCGATTGGATGAAGAAAACGACAAGTATAAGTTGTTTATAAATAACGGCGTAGTTGTTACCGTTAATACTGTTGGAATACCCGGTGGTTAAAATATAGTAGCACACGGATTGCACAGTATAGTTGAATTATTGATTCGTACGTAAGAAGGCACTACTCAATAATTGTTACAGTAGTTATTATTCAATATTTTATTTTATTGATTCAATAATTGCTGCATTGATATTTTATATTATTGTTGTTTCAATAATTATTGCTGCACAGTATTTTCATTTATCAGATCAATAATTCATATTATTTGAATAATATTATTAGATAACATTATTGGCAATGTCTAGAAAGTTCTGTCTAAGGAGAGGTTTGGTCATCTAATTGCGCGCCAGTAAGGAGAAATCCTTATTGGAAAGCCCCCTCTTTCCTGGGAACGGCCTGGTTGTCATAAATGTGATTCTGTAATATTATTTGTGAATAATTAATTATTGATTCATATGATAAGGAAATATTTATTTTATGTGGATATAAATGAGGGATATATTTTTGTGGTTAAAAATGAAGGAGTTAATGTTGAGGTTTTTATCCATATTTTTGTCGGAATGGAGGTATTAAAAATCAGGGTTTTTGAGATATTTTGCGGGGGTTATAATTTTTAATCCGACCGTTGGATCGTGGTAATTTTTGGATATGTTATACATATATAAGTTGAGTATATGTCCACAAATTTTGAACCGTTAAAAATGAACGTATGATTTATTATGAATTTTACAAGATGACTGGTTCAGAAATTGTTGAATTTTCGGAGTTTATCATTTTGATGGAAAATTCTAGAATTGGTGGGCCCCACTTGTGGTTGGTGAAGAAATGTGCTGAATTATATTTCAAATGTGGTAGGTGGGAATAGTAGCAGGTAAAGCCATCAGGTTGCAGGTCAAACCTACCAAAATTTTCCTATAAATAGAGGGCTAAGTTAGAATTGAAAATTACACCAGAAACAAGTTTTCTCTCTTTCTCTCTCTAGATTATTGAGTGTATTTTGTGAGTATTTAGATACTTTGAGAGTTTCTATTCATCAGAGCAAGTTTCTTTCAGCCTTATACCGGTATTCCGACCAGAAGTACTGATATTTTGAGGTAAGGGATATTATTTTCTTCTTAATGATATTATTTTCTTCAATATCATTATGCTGAAATATTGATATGAGTTTTTATCAAATTTGGAACTTTTTGTGTCGGGGGTTACTATTCACGTATACGGCACTATTCACGTATACGGCACTATTCACGAATACGGCACTATTCACCGAAAAATAAAATTTTTTCTTTTTGTCCAAGATGTCTATTATGGTTACTATCTTTGATTGTATCCATGTTTTGATCTTTATTTTTGAATTCTGCTTCACAATTGATTATTATGAAGTATTATTGATCTTGGATAAACTGTTATACGAATCCCTACTATTTGTCCTTCTGTCTCATTGGATTCGTTCTCTTTAAGATATTTTTCATCATCCTCAGTCCTAAATGATGATATTACTGAATATCTTTGGCCTGTAGTGCAAAGATGTATAATTACTTGATGAATATCTTTGGCCTGTAGTGCAAAGATGAACAGGTGTTGAGATGAACATGACCGACTGATGATACAAATGAATATCTTTGGCCTGTAGTGCAAAGATGAATATTTGGTTAAAGATGATTATTAATTGATGTTACAGGGATAAAATATTGATGATGGACTTTTAAATCTTAGAAGATAGTAGAATTCTTTCTCTACTTGACTCTTCTAATGGTTTGTTGTTTCCGCTGCAGTTGTTGATCTAAAACTTGTTGTCGATTATATTTTATCAGATTTTTCCCTGTTGAAGACTAACGATAATTTGTTGTATATTATCTTAGTCATAATATTCTTTACTGGGCTAGTTGAGCTCACCCTTTTCCTTTTTGTTCCATTTTTCTTCTCAGGAGGTGAGAACATAGCAGGATCTAGTCGGGGTATGGAGTGATGGTTCTAGAAAGATGTATTAGCAGTCCTCACTATTTCTGTAAAATAGTGTTTGAATAATTGTAATGAGGATTTATTTGAGTGTGGATATTGTCTAGAAGACAATATTTGTATTTAAACTCACAGTATGTGTTGTCGTATTTTGCACGACAATTGTATTATTGAAGTTGTAGTTTGCTTTCTGTACCATGTATTTGGCGACTCAGAATGGGTGTTGTATACCTATTCTGGGGGCGTCACAGATGTGCTCATCCACTTGCTGAGTATATATACGAGCACTTGCCAAAGATTCTAATTTCTAAAACAGTTTTTGACTATACCTTTATGTAAGGTGTCATTGTGAGGTGATGTCCACGGTTGAAACATGAGTCACATTGGGTATATATTTGTATCTAAACTCACAGCATATGTGTTGTTGTATTTTACACGACAATTGTTGTAATAAAGTTGTAGTTATTTTCTGTACCATGTATTTGACGACTCAGAATGGGTTGGGTGGAATGGACCTATTTTGGGGTCGTTACATTTGGTATCAGAGCTTAGGGATATGATCTCTGGCGGAGATCGGGGAATACAACTAGGAGGGGAGAGATGAGTAAATCCTTCGCTAGTGTGTCCTACCTAAGCTTATTTGTTGGTCAGTCATAATATTGGGATATTATGTGATACGTTAATTTGTTAAATTAACCCTTGTTTTGAAGCTGTATTCTAGAATGATATTTGAAATACAGGAGACGAGCAATGGAGAAATTATGATGACAGGAAAGATGGAATCTGAAATGAAAGGAAGGTATTCTCAACTCTTTGAAATACCAGGTACGTAAATTTCGGGGACGAAATTTCATAAGGAGGAGAGATTGTAAGACCCCGAATTTTATGAAATAAAAGTATGCAATTTTTCTTATAATTACTATTCAGTAAATGGTTAAATTGATAAAAGTTTAAAGTTATGGTGAAATATGAATTTTTTTTCAAAATAAGCAAGTGGTTAGAAAATAATCATTGTTGTCGGGGAATATTCGTTTGGTCGTGGAATATTCTTTCTGTCGGAGAATATTCGTACGACGGCGCAGCTATTTGTGGGCCCCATAACGAATAACTGTCGGGTGAAGGAAAACGACAAATTTGAGTTTTTACAAATAACGGTGTAGTTGTTACCGTTAACACTGTTGGAATACCCGGTGGTTAAAATACAGTAATACGCGTTATTGCACAGTAGCACACGGTATTGCACAGTATTTTTGAAATTATTGATTCTTACGTAAGAAGGCACTACTCAATAATTGTTACAGTAATTACTGTTCAATATTTTATTTTATTGATTCAATAATTGCTGCGTTGATATTTTATATTATTGTTGTTTCAATAATTATTGCTGCACAGTATTTTCTATTATCAGATCAATAATTCATATTATTTGAATAGTATTATTAGATAGCATTATTGGCAATGTCTAGAAAGTTCTGTCTAAGGAGAGGTTTGGTCATCTAATTGTGCGCCAGTAAGGAGAAATCCTTATTGGAAAGCCCCCTCTTTCCTGGGAACGGCCTGGTTGTCATAAATGTGATTCTGTAATATTATTTGTGAATAATTAATTATTGATTCATATGATAAGGAAATATTTATTTTATGTGGATATAAATGAGGGATATATTTTTTTGATTAAAAATGAAAGAGTTAATGTTGAGGTGTTTTATCAGTATTTTTATCGGAATGGATGTATTAAAAATCAAATCAGGGTTGCAAGTACTTTATAGCATATATAAAAATTGGTCCACGGGCTACAAGTACTTCTACTACTACTACATCATATATACGCAGTCTGCGTTTTGTATAAAGACATTAATAATTTCATAAGTCGTGCTTAGTATAAAGTAGAAAAAGGACCATAAAATCAAATAGGGGCCAAAACATTTATACTATATTTGAATTGAAGTAATAAATATTAGAATAAAATAATTTATTTTTATAGAATAAAAAACTATGTCTTTGATTGTGATTAGAATGGATTGAATCTTTTTTTTTTTGTTATTTTCGACTGAAATTTAACATTCTTATCTAAGATTTCATGATCAAAGCATTATGGATAGTTTTTTTTATCATTGAGTCATGAGGGTCTTAGGGGAGGGAGAACATGAAACAACTCATTACAATTAGAATAGAATGAATCATTCTAATCTCCATTACATTCTAATCTTCAAGGTTATTTTTTAAAATTTTAATTATATTTTATAAGTAAACAATAAGAATCAATGTCATTTCGCCTTTCAATATATATTTTTAAAAACAAAAAAAATTCCAATATATTAATAAGTATGGACAACAATATTAAAATTAATATTATATATTATAATTAAATTAAAAAAAATTCTTAATTCTTCTCCTCATCATTTTCTTAAAAAAAAATTAAACACCTAAAGCGAAATATACCTTAGAATTAAATTGTAATAAAATAAGTTATAAGAAAATAGTTTAATGGAGAAAGGGCGTATATGCAAAGTGGTACTACTCAATGACTGCACAGGGTATTATCACTTTCAGCCGCCTAAATAATTTTTAAAGCAACGTAACCTACCCCAACAGGCTTGGCAGGGCCTATACTCAAACAACTTAACACTAGATTTGTACGTTTTTTTTTTAGGAAATGAAAGGAAAAATAATTAAAATAATTTTAAATTTTATGTTTGTGGGTTTTTTTCAGAAAAAGGAAATAAATTTAGAGGTAAAATTAATTTTAATTTTTGTTTAAATTTTTTCTGTCAAAAATGGACGGATATGGAGGGATGAAAAATGATGTGAAAGTTAGATATTTTGTAAGTATTTATCTAAAGTAATCTTTCAAAATAAATCATGTCATTTATTACATTAATATGCAAGGGTAATATAATAACCAGAAAGGATCAAAAGTAGAACTCTTAAGTAGTAGAACTCCCTTAAATAATAGAATTGTATCAAAACAACGTAGTTTTGATAAGACGCGGTGGCATTTTTGTAAATACCATGCCACCGCGTCTTATCAAAACTACGTCGTTTTGATACAATTCTATTATTTAAGGGAGTTCTATTACTTAAGAGTTCTACTCTTGATCCTCTCCCATATAATAACTATATATTTATAACGACACTTTTTATATAAATATATTATTTTTTATTATGAATTTATTAGTTTTCTATATGTATTACAAGTGAAATATAATTAATATAAATATTTTAAATTTATAACTTAAAATAGGACAATAATTTTATTTATTGAAAATAAAAATCGGAAAGTAGTATCAATAAATAAAGAAAGTTTTGAAGCAAGCAGCCGAATCTGACAGTCTTGTTACCTATTATAAATAAATTTATATTGATATTAAATATTAACATGTGTGTTAATGTTTATATATCGTATTAAAAAATCAAAAAATATATTCACATATTATTATAATATTTGTCGATATATTTTAGATGAAAAAGTCTAGACGGACAGTTTTTTAGGACATGAAAATTGGACGGGTTCAATTTTTTTTTTATTGACTCTCAAAAAATTTATATTATTTATTTTAGTTTAATTTTTTACAAATTTCAGTGATTTAAGTATAACTTGAATACTTATAAAAAATAGGATTATACAGACTATATAACTTTATTTTTTATATATAATTAAATTATACTTAAATCACTAAATTCTATAAAATTTCAAGTTAAAATAAATATTATAAATTTTTTGAGAGTAAAAATAATAATATTAATAATAATTGGACCGATCCAATTTTCATGTACCAGAAGTACTCATTTTAGACGTAACCCAACTTTACTATGAAATTTGTACTATCTTCCTTTCTTAATATAAGTGTTTTTAAAATTGTGTATAAATATTAAAAAAATAATTATATAACACTAATTATAATATTAATTGTCTATATTATTATTGTATTAAAAAAAATATTTATTAGACAAAAAATAATAAAAAAAATTAAAATTATATTTAATATTTTAAATAATATTAAAAATTAAATAATTAATACTTACTTAAAATTTTTAAACAATTTATATTAAGTAATAAAAATATTTTTTTAAAACGATTTATTATAAAGAACATACGGGTTAAATGTTATTTTCCATCAATTCCATTTCAATTAAACTGAGGGTTAAATATTTTTTCAGTCATCGTACTATAAGTCAACTTACAGATGGATAACTGAACTTTTTTGTCTTACAGTAAACTCACTGTACTCGAGTTTGCTAACAACAAGTAAAAAAAACCGTTAAGTCAAAATTTGACTTAACGGAAATGATGACTAGGCAGCTGACTTGTCTATCAAAAAAGCATATGTGGCAATTATTATGCGACGTGACAGTGATAATGTGGATTTGGAGAAAATTTTTATGAAAAAAATTATTTTAAAGTATAATATAAATTATAAAAATTAGCCAAAAAAAAAGAAAATAAATAAATAAAAATAATTATTTTTAATAAAAATTAAAAAGCGCAGTTTTTTTTATTAAAAAAATTTAAAACGCATTTTTTTAATAAAAATAATTGTTTTCTTATTTTTATTAAAAAAAATTAAAACTTAGTTTTTTTTAATAAAAATAAAAAAATGAAGTTTTTTTTAATAAAAATAATTAAAAGTCAGTTTTTTTAATAAAAATAATTGTTAAAAATGCAACTTTTTTTAATAATTTTTTATTATTATTAAAAAAATAACAAAACGGAGAATTTTTTAATAAAAATAATTATTAAAAAGGCAGTTTTTTTATAATAAAAAAAATTAACAGATTAATTTTTAAACTGTTTAAATTTTAAAATCTCTTAATTAAAAATATTTTAACATTAATCTGTTAAATTTTTTTATTGAAATAAAATTGCGTTTTTTATTATTTTTATTAAAAAAAACTACATTTTTTTATTTTTATTAAAAAAAAAACTGCTTTTTTTTATTTTTATTAAAAAAAATTGCATTTTTTTTATTTTTATTAAAATTATTTATTTTTATTAAAAAAATGCGTTTTAATAAAAAAAAAATTCATTTTTTATTTAAAATCAGCGTTTTATTTTTTTTTAATAAAAAAATTGATTTTTATTTAAAATTTAAAATCAGAGTTTTATTTTTTTAATAAAAAAAGAAAAAATTTTATTAAATATTTTTTATTAAAATCAGCGTTTTATTTTTTTTAATAAAAAAATTGATTTTTATATAAAATTTAAAATCAGTGCTTTATTTTTTTAATAAAAAAATTATAATTTTTTTTTAAAATCAGCGTTTTATTTTTTAAAATTTAAAATCAGCGTTTTATTTTTGATTTTTTTTAATAAAAAATTTACATTTTAATTTAAAATCAGCGTTTTATTTTTTTTTAATAAAAAAATTTGATTTTTATTTAAAATTTAAAATCAGCGTTTTATTTTTTTTTAAATAAAAAAAAGAAAAAATTACATTTTTTAAATTAAAAAAACCGACTGTAAATTATTTTTATTAAAAAAAACTTCATTTTTTTATATTTATTAAAAAAAACTAAATTTTAATTTTTTTAATAAAAATAAAAAAACAATTATTTTTATTAAAAAAATGAATTTTAATTTTTTTTAATAAAAAAACTGCGTTTTTTAATTTTTATTAAAAATAATTATTTTTATTTATTTATTTTCTTATTTTTTTGGCTAATTTTTATAATTTATATTATACTTTAAAATATTTTTTCCTACTTTTTCATAAAAATTTTCTCCGAATCCACATAATCACTGTCACGTTGCATAATAATTGCCACAGAGGCTTTTTTTAAAGACAAGTCAGTTGCCTAGTCATCATTTCCGTTAAGTCAAAATTTGACGTAACGGTTTTTTTAATTTTTGTTAGTAAAATCAAATACAGCGAGTTGATTGTAAAAAAAAAAATTCTGTTAGCCATGTGTACGTTGACCTGTAGTACGATTATTGAAAAAGCATTTAACCCATTAAACTGATGATGTTAGGGTGATGTCATTAGTCAAATTGACGGTCAATCCCGTAAGACACGAGGACTGCGTCACACGTGTGGACTGACATCCCCTGATACGAATTACGAACAAGTGAAGGGTGCACGCATATCGATGTCAGCCATGCGGCATCTTCGTTCGAATGGGGGTTGGTGTCATGTCTCCACGTGGGGTCTGTATCTAATCTACGCAAAATACTCTACACACACAGTCTACTAGTACTACTCTCATAGCTTAGCCAGACAGAGACACAGATTGATGTAGACAAAGATAGAGAGGGATCAGTCACGTCCAATAAATTTAGTTGAATAATTATAATCGTTAATATTTTAATAATATATTTAATATAATAAATTAATTTTATAATTATATTTTACTTTATATATAATAAATATACGTCACGACTATAATTATGCCAAAAAAACTCTCATAATAGCTATCAATAGGAGTGAGCAAAAAATGGGTATAACCAAATTATCGAATCGAATCGAAATAATTTAATCAAAATTTTTTAATAATTCAATTATTTTTAACAATTCAATTATATCCGAATTATATTACGGATTTCGATTAATTTATACGGGTTTTGTTTTTAAGCTATTCGGTGTAACCGAACCCCGAACAAATAAGCCCACTTTGAGTCTGTCTAGCCGGCTAGCCCAGTAAGTAAGCCCACTCTGAGTTTGTCTCTGAGTCTGAAGTAGTGAAGTCGTAACTTATTCTATCAAATTCCCAAACCCAGTCTACCCAGAGGCCAGATTTCAAACCCTCAAGTCTCAATCTCTCATCCCAGACCTAGATCTCGAACTCTCAAGTCTCAATCTCCCTTCGGCCAACGGCATCGCCTCCCTCGACCCTCATCGCCTTCGGTGGCTCTTCATCGGTCATCACTCATCCATCAAACTCATCGGTAGCTTTTCGGCCGACGGCATCGCCTCCCTCGAGTCATCCCTTATTGTCTTCAACTTCGTCGTTTTTTGTCATCTTCAGAATCCTTTAAACCTCTTCCCGTTCTCCCTCATCGAAGAGTTGTCGTCACTGGAATTAGGGCAATAACTCCTCAAGATCTCAACATGAATGCGTTTGATCAAGGCACCCAAATCCCAATCGCACACATTTGATCAGTTGACTACTAAAGTTGCTGTAATTGTTCCTTGTGGAACTAACCCAGGGGAATTTAATGACGAATTGTGGCTCACTTCCAAAGTAATTTCTGTTTTTTCCTTACCAAATTATTTGTTTTGCTGCCATTGGTTCCCAATTTTGATGAAGGAGAGGTTTATATGTTATTTTCATGCTTAGTTTTCGATTGTTTATGTTCAAGTACCATTTAATAGGTATGTATGCATTCGAAGGTAAAGTGGTGTGCGAAAGTATACTTCTTTCAACATTTTTGAACAATACCTAGACATTATTTTAGATTTAAAACTGTGTTGCTGTTAAATCTTTTTAATTCGGTTAGTAACTGAATAACCGAATAACCTGTACAAAATTCGGTTATTTATTCGGATAGTTAAAACAGGATATTTTCGGGTTTCAGTTATAACCGAAATGATGGTTCGGTTCGGTTATTAACCGAATGCTCAGTCCTAGCTATCAAGACACGCCAAACTCTCAGTGTAACGAAATCATTTCTCTCTCTATTTTAACAATCATATTTTTATTTTCTCTCTCCTTTTTTTTCACCGTTATTTCTTACCCAAATCAATTACTCATAATGAATCTGAACTGTACTTGTGTTTTTTCACCCAAATCAATTAAAATGAATATGAACCGTTCTTATATTTTTTTGCCCAAATTTAAAATAGTTTCTATCTTATATTATACTCCATTTTATAATACCCCAACTTTCATGAATAAAGATTAATTTTTCTCGAAATATATTTTTGAATATTATGGTGTGAATTTGATATAATGTTATAGTTGTGGGTAATATTTATAAATTTTACAAAGTATGCAAGTTGTTATAAAATATTCGACTGGTCGGGGAATATTCGTTTTAACAGAAAATATTCGTACGACGGAACAATCATTGGTGGACCCCACAACGAAATTATTGTTAGAGTTAGAAAACGACAGAAATATCTTTTTATGAAAATAACTGCAGAAGTTTTATTGTTAACTGTTAAAATACCCGGTGATAAAAGTACAGTAATACGCGTGGTTGCATATAGCACACGGTATTAATTTTTTATGCTTACGTGAGAAGTCACTCAGTTATACTTAATTATTGCTACAGTAATTACTGCATAGTATCTCACGTTATTTGATTCAATTATTGTCAATATTTTATATATTATTAAATCAATAATTGAGATTACAAGTTATTCATATTATTATTTGCATAATTAACAATATCTAGAAAGTTCTGTCGAGGAAAGGGGGTTGGTCACCTAATTGCGCGTCAATAGGGAGAAATTCTTATCGAAAATTCCTTTTTTTCTGGGAATGAGCTGGTTGTTAATATTGTAAATTATAATAATGATGAATAAATATTGTTAAAAATATTAAGGAGATTTTTATGAAATATTTATTATAAATTTTGATTATTATTTGGACACCTATTTACCCAATTTTTAAAATAATCGATAAAAAATTATTTTGTATATATAATATGGTGGAGCCCACGAGTGACAGTGAAATGTGGGTCACCGGGGGGAAAATGGGGGGGGGGGGTCACGGGAATTGGAATGGAGGGAAGGTTAAATATATATATTATATTTTATTATGCATAATATTTGCATAGTGTCTGCATAGTAAATTAAAAAATTAAAATTTTCATATGATCGGTGCCCGTGATTATTTACTGTGCATCTGTGATTTTAATTTTTAAATAGTATCCTTCCATTTTCCTATAAATAGGATACTTAGTTTAGAATTAAAAATCACACCAGAATCAGAGAATTCTTCTTCTATAATATTGAACGTATTTCTTTCGAGTTTTAGGAAGTTTTGAGTATAAAAAATAATGAAAGTTTTCTTTAAAAATATCCCCGTTATACCAGTTGGAATACTATCCTTTTTAAGGTAAGGGATATTATTTTTGTTCAATACTCGTAAGAAATATTATTTTCTTCCATACTCTGTATTATGTAAGTAATATTATTTCGTTTCAGATTTCAAATTTAATACTCATTTTGTTAAGTTTTGGCTTCTAAACTCCATGAAATTAGTATAATATACTTTAAATTTGTGCTTCATCCAATTTTTTTCCCATGAAAATATAGTTCTGAGCATTCTTGATAAGTTTTAACTTTTTTATGTAGAAGTACTATTCACGGAGTACTATTCTCAAAGTACAATTCATGGGGTACTATTCACTCTGGTACTATTTATTTTTGGTACAATATTATTCTTGAATTTTACTCTACAAAGCAGTATTATGTTGACAATTTGGACATTATTGAATTCTGGATAAATTGAATTATAAATCTTTAAAATCTATTCGTGCTCTCATTTAATTGAATTTTTATATCATTGTCATCAATCTCATGCTTATATTGTGATTAAAGTCCTCATTGGCCCGTAGTGCATTAATGGACAGTTGTTGACATGATCATGACCATTGGTGATAACACGAATTTCCTTGGCCAGTAGTGCATGGATAATTCGTGGATGTGATACTAATGACTATTCTTGGCCCGTAGTGCATGGATAATTCAGTGATGTGGATTATTTATTGAGCTAAGTCTCAGCGATAAAATTGATGATAAACTTTTTAAATCATAAAAAATAGTAGATATAATGTTCTACTTGACTCTTCTAATGGATTACTTGTTCACTGCAGTTAAACTTGATGTTTATTGTATTTTATCAGTTTAACACTGTTGAAGGTTAATGATAATTTATTCTATATTATCTTAGTCATAATATTTCTTACTGGGCTAGTTGAGCTCACCCTTTTGTTTTCATTGTTCTCTTCAGGAAATGAGAACGTAGCCGGAACTAGTCGGAGAATGGAGTGACGGTCCGAGATAGTTATTTTAGTAGTCCTCACTATTTAGTGTGATAATAAATGTAATGAGGATTGAATTTAAGTTTAGATATTGTCTATGAGACAATATTCGTGTCAAAACTCTAAGCTAATGTTGTATAATTAAGTTTGTATTTTTATTCAGTACCATATATTTGGCGACTCAAGATGGGTGATGTATACCTATTTTGGGGGCGTCACAGTTGGTATCAAAGCTTAAGGATAAGATCCCTGGCTAAGATGTGAGACTAGAACAAGGGGGGAGACGGGAAAATCCTTCGCTAGTATGACCTACCTAAGTTTATTTGTTATTTAATTGGTCGGTCAGAATATAGGGATAATATGTGATATATCAATTAACTCTTGTTTTGTGACAATGTTTGAAAATGGCATCCGAGAATGTTAAAATAAGCAATGGAGCACATGAGACCGTTGAGTCACCGATGATCAATAACCAGAAAAATGTGCATCAGGAAGGCAATAATCCTCATGTACACAACAACACCGACCAAATGATGAACGACGAAATGTTTAGGAGCTTTCTGTAATTCGTGCAACATCAGGCAAGAGAGACACATGTTCAAAATGCAGGTGGTAATCATGGCCAAGACAATAAGAGTGAAAATTTCAAGAAGAGGAGATTCAATAATGATAGAAAGACGTCAGCACCAGCACCCGTTGTTAAAGAAGGAGAACGATCACTGATCGTATGCTACAAATACGGAAGGGTGAGACACATCAGTCCAAACTGTACGCAGCAGTCCAAAACATGTTATAATTGCGGAAGAGAAGGTCATCTAGCTCGATTTTGTCGTGCAGTGAAGTCAAATTCAGATGGGATGGAGGCATCAAAGGTCGTCCCAGAGAAGTCAAAGCCGGTAGTTCAAGGGAGAGCGTTTGTCGTGACCTCCCAAAAAGTGAGGAACCCGAACGAAGTCATCACAGGTAAGCTAATCATAAACTCTAGCGAAGTCTATACTTTATTTGATACCGGTTCTACCCATTCTTTTATTTCTCCTACTTGCGCTCAATGTTTAAATTTTATTCCGAAGAAATTAGACTTTGACTTATCTGTTAAAACTCCATTAGGAGAAACCTTCATTACATCCACTGTTTATAATTCTTATTTGATTCAAATCGGCAACCGCTCGTTACCTGTCGATCTTATCTCTTTGAAAATACTTGCATTTGATGTGATTTTAGGGATTGATTGGTTAACTACTCATCATGCTAAAATTGATTATTTTCGTAAGGTTGTTAGCTTTCATAATCCTAACCAACCTATTATACGAATTCAAACAACCAAAATATTAAAGTCAATCACTGTTATATCAAGCCATAAAACCATTCGTTTATTGAAAAACGGATGTCAAGCTTTCTTAGTCCATGTCACAGATTTAAACAAAAATACGTCAAATTTGAATGATATTTCTATTGTTAATAAATTTTCTGACATATTCCCTGAAGAACTTCCTGGCCTACCCCCAAAGCGTGAAATCAAATTTTGTATCAACCTTGAACCCGGTACAAAATTCATTTCTAAAGCCCCATATCGATTGGCTCCTATTGAACTTCAGGATTTAAAAACCCAATTACAGGAATTGTTAGACATCACTTTTTTTCGTCCTAGTACGTCTTCTTGGGGTGTTCTTGTTCTATTCGTAAAGAAAAAAGATGGAAATATGAGACTTTGTATTGACTATCGAGAGTTAAATCATGTCACTATCAAAAATAAGTATCAGTTACCTCGTATTGATGACCTATTTGACCAGTTGTAAGGCGACAAATTCTTTTAAAAGTTCGATCTTTGTTCTTGATATCATCAGTTAAAGATTAAAACTGATGACATTCCAAAGACTGCTTTTAGAACTCGGTACGGATATTACGAATTCCTAGTCATGTCATTTGGATTGACTAATGCTCCTGCTGCCTTCATGGATATGATGAACTAAGTATTCAAGAAATATTTAGATCACTTTGTGATCATCTTTATTGATGACATCCTCATATACTCCAAAAGCCGTGAAGATCATGAGCAACACTTGAGGTTGATACTCTAACAGCTTAGTGAAAATAAGTTGTATGTCAAGTTTAAGAAATGTGAGTTCTGGCTTGAGGAAGTAGCATTCCTTAGGCACGTGATATTAAATCACGGAATATCTGTTGACCTGACAAAGATTGAAGCAATTCAAAGTTGGGAGCAACCTAAGTCAGTGATTGAAGTACGAAGCTTGCTCGGCTTAGCTGGTTATTACTGGAGATTCGTGGAAGGATTTTCTCGAATCGCTACTCTATTAACTCAGCTGACTCAAAAAGATACAAAATTCGGTTGGAGTAAGAAATGTGAGAAGAGTTTTCAAGAACTCAAGAGGAGACTCATTTTATCACCTGTTTTACAATACCATCTGATTCGAAGGGATTTGTCATCTGCAGCAATGCTTCAGGCAAAGGGTTAGGATGTGTTCTCATGCAACATGAAAAAATCATAGCCTATGCCTCACGATAACTCAATGAATATGAGAGAAATTATCCTACTCATGATCTAGAGTTGGCAGCAGTCATTTTCGCACTAAAGATCTGGAGGCATTACCTGTATGGGGAGAAAGTAGAGATCTATACGGATCATAAAAGCCTCAAATATTTCTTCAACCAAAAGAAACTCAACATGCGACAAAGACATTGGCTCGAGTTGTTGAAAGATTATGATCACACCATTCAATACCAT
This sequence comes from Panax notoginseng, assembly GCA_016801055.1. NCBI lineage: Eukaryota > Viridiplantae > Streptophyta > Magnoliopsida > Apiales > Araliaceae > Panax > Panax notoginseng. Next base: position 205,160,550 of record CM029015.1, on the reverse strand, counting down.
CCCGAAAAAGCGAACGTGGTAGCTGACGCGTTGAGTAGAAGATTATTTGCATGTACGAGTGCGATATTGTCAACGCAAAAGCCCATTTGGTATGACTTACAAAGGATGAAGATATAGATAAAGACTCCAGGGACCCACATGATAATGTCAAATATACGAGTAGAACCGACTTTAATTGATAAAGTTAAATATGTTCAAGCTACGGACCTGGAGCTGATGTGTATGAAGAAGAAAGTGCAAGTGTGACGTCCCCAAAATAGGTCCAATCCATCCAACCCATTCTGAGTCGCCAAATACATGATACAGAAAATAACTACAACTTTATTATTACAATTGTCGTGCAAAATACGACAACACATATACTGTGAGTTTAAATACAAATATTGTCATCTAGACAGTATTCATACTCAATTAAGTCTACATTATACTTATTGATACACTATTTTATAAAATAGTGAGGATTATTAAAACAACTGTCTTGAACCATCATTCCATATCCCGACTAGTACTCGCTACATTCTCGCCTCCTGAGAAGAAAAATAGAACAACAAGGAAAAGGGTGGGCTCAGCTAGCCCAGTAAAGAATATTATGACTAAGATAATATACAACAAATTATCGTTAGTCTTCAACAGAGAAAAATTTAATAGAATACAATAGACAACAAGTTTTAAATCAATATTCGCAGCGGAAATTAATAATTCATAGAAGAGTTACGTAGAAAATGAAATCTACAATTATCTATGAATTTAAAAGTCCATCATCAACATTTTATCCCTGTAACATCAATAAATATCTAGAATCAAATAGTCATCTTTGCACTACAGGCCAAAGATATTTATCAGTTGATCATGTTCATCTCAACACCTGTTCATCTTTGCACTACGGGCCAAAGATATTCATCAGAAATCATTCATCTTTGCACTACAGGCCAAAGATATTCAGTCATATCATCATTTAAGACTGAGGATGATGAAAAATATTTTAAAGAAAACGAATCCAGTGAAGCAAAAGAACAAATATTAGGGATTCGTATTACAGTTTATCCATGTCCAAAAATACCTTATAAACAATCATAGTGGAGTAAAATTCAAGAATGATCAAAACATGGATACAATCAAAGCTAGTATCCAGAATAGATATTTTGGACAAAAAGAAGAAATTTTCATTTTTCGGTGAATAGTAACTCGTGAATAGTAACTCATGAATAGTAACCCCGACATGAAAAAGTTTCAAATTTGATAAAAATTTCCAACCAATATTTCGGCATAATGATATTGAAGAAATAATATCATTTACGAAGAAAATAACATCCCTTACCTCGGAAAGACGGTACTTCTGACTGGAATACTAGATATAGTGCTGAAGGAAACTTGCACCGTATACCAACACTCAAAGTATCAAATACTCACAAGAATACGCTCGATATAGAGAGAGAAATAGAGAGAAACTTGTGTTTCTGGTGTGATTTTCAATTCTAACCTAAGCACCCTATTTATAGGAAAATGCTTAGAACACCAAAGCAGAAAATTTAATATAATAATAATATATTTATCAAATTTTTCTTAGTCCACCTCTAGACATCTGATATCAGCCCATTTATATCACATGTTAGCCCACTTAAATGCCAAAAAACGTTTTTCTTCAAAATAATAAATAAAACTTCCAAAAATCAATTATTTCGGAACTTTAGAACTTCAATAATTCATAATAAATAGCCATTTTATTAGAAAATTCGAATCTCGTGAGTTTTTATAGAAAATTCAATTCTCTACAACTTTACAGAAGAAAGTTTTTCCAAATTCCAAACAGAAATTGACCGAAATCTATAAATGGGCGATTTTACAGTCAATAATAAATTTTCGGTCAAGAATTGTGTCCACCAACACACAAAACATGTGTTAATCATTTAATGCCACAAAAATACTCTTCCTCCTTATATACTCATATATCTCACATTCATTATAAAAATATCACCATCAATATATTATTAAAATAATATTTTTAAATGAATTATTTTATCAGAAAAAGATAAAATATTAATTTTCAACAATTGTCACATTAAAAATTTTCTCCATCTATATTCACATAAAATCAATATTTTTCTCATCATATAAATCAATAATTAATTATACACAAATAATATTACAGAATCACAGTACTGGAAACCAGGCCGTTCCTAGGAAAGAGGGGGCTTTTCAATAAGGATTTTCTCCTTACTGGCGCGCAATTAGATGACCAAACCTCTCCTTCGACAGAACTTTCTAGACATTGCCAATAATGTTATCTAATAATATTATTCAGATAATATGAATTATTGCTCCGATAATAGAAAATACTGCGTAGTGACAATTATAAAATATCAACGTAGCAATTATTTAATCAATAAAATAAAATATTGAATAGTAATTACTGTAACCATTATTGAGTAGTGCATTCTTGCGTAAGAATCAATAATTGGTGCAATACCGTGTGCTACTGTGCAACAACGCGTATTACCGTGTTTTAACCACCGGGTATTCCAACAGTATTAACGGTAGCAACTACGCCGTTATTTATAAACAACTTGTTTTTGTCGTTTTTTTCATCCAATCGCTTTCCGTTATGGGGCCCACACAAGGCTGCGCCGTCGTATGAATATTTCCTGACAACAAGAATATTCCACGACCAAACGAATATTCCCCGACAACAATGAATATTTTATGACCACTTGCTTATTTGAAATATTTGTGCATTTTACCCATAACTAACCATATTAATCAAATCAACACTTACTATTTCAAAATAATAAATAGAGGAATTAAATTTCATTTATTAATAATTTGGGGTCTTACAGCAAAAATGTGCTATTCCAGAAGCAAGAATCGATGAAGAAGGAATACTTCGAGTCAACTCCAGACTTTGTGTTCCTAACAACCTTGATGTAAAGTATAAGATCATGATGGAGGCGCACAACACACCGTTTGCAATCCATCCTGGGAGTACCAAAATGTATCGTGATCTTCGACATATATTTTGGTGGAGCAATATGAAAAGAGAGATCGCAGAGTTTATCTTAAGGTGTTTAACGTGTCAACGAGTCAAGGCGGAGCATCAAATGCCAAAAGGTCCATTGCAACCACTTGAAATTTCAGAATGGAAGTAGGAGCACATTACCATGGATTTCGTTACTGGTCTTTCCAAGTTTTCTCAAGGCATAGATGCGATTTGGGTCATTGTCGATAGACTAACCAAGTCTGCTCATTTCTTACCTATACGAGAAACTTATTCACTTGAACGTCTTGCTCGTATGTACATAAATGAGATTGTAAGACTGTATGGTATGCCAGTATCCATAGTTTCTGATCGAGACCCAAGATTCACTTCACAATTTTGGGTTAGTTTGTAAAAAGCTATGGGCACGAATTTACGTTTTAGTTCGACATATCATCCTCAGACGGACGGACAGTCGAAGAGAACTATTCAAACTCTTAAAGACCTATTAAGACTCTGTGTCCTTGACTTCAAAGGAAGTTGGGACAAGTTCTTGTCATTAGTGGAATTCTCCTACAACAACAGTTATCAAGTAAGTATCGGCATGGCTCCATTCGAAGTGTTGTATGGACGCAAGTGTCGTTCTACAGTATACTAGGATGAGGTGAGTGAAGCAACGTTGTTGGGACCGGAGTTGGTACGTATGACTACGGAAAAGATTCAAATGATCCAACAACGTATAAAAACCTCACAAGATCGACAAAAGAGTTATGCTGATCTTCATTGAAAAGACGTGGAATTCAATGTTGGAGAGCATGTGTTGTAACGTGTTTCTCCATGGAAAGGAGTTACGAGATTTGAAAAGAGAGGAAAGCTCAATCCTCGATTTATTGGTCCATTTGAAATCCTCGATTGAGTAGGAACTGTGGCCTATATGTGAGACCCCAGATTTTATAAATAAATATTTAATTTTTTTTTTCGAAATAAATTTTTTATATTATAGTGTGGATTTGAAATAATGTTATAGTTGTGGGTATTATTTATAAATTTTACAAAGTATGCAAGTTGTTATAATATTCGATTGGTCGGAGAATATTCTTTTTGTCGGGAAATATCCGTACGACGACACAATCATTGGTGGACCCCACAACGGAATTATTGTCTGATTGAGAAAACGACAAAAATATTTTATGAAAATAACGGCGGAAGTTTTACCGTTAATACTGTTGAACTACTCGGTAGTAAAAGTACAGTAATACGCGTGGTTGCATAGTAGCACACGGTATTTGTGACAACCCCAAAATAGGTCCATTCCACCCAACCCATTCTGAGTCGTCAAATACATGGTACAGAAAACAACTACAACTTTATTATAACAATTGCCGTGCAAAATACAACAACACATATGCTGTGAGTTTGGATACAAATATATACCAAATGTGACTCATGTTCCAACCGTGGACATCACCTCACAATAACACCTTACATAAAGGTATAGTCAAAAACTGTTTTAGAAATTAGAATCTTTGGGAAGTGCTCAAGGAAACCTTCGTACATGGGAGGCCACGCGTCTAGGTTATGATAGATATCATATGGCCACAGAATTATTCTTGGTTGACCCAATAGACCCCAAAGAAAAACGAGAAGATTACTATCATATTCTTCCCAATGGTGAGTCTTCTCTTGACTTATCATTATCTCCAATGTCTCAAATTGAGAATTATACTTCAAACAAACATCAAGATTATATAGGTAGTGCCCATAGATATACTCAGCAAGTGGATGAGCACAACCCTGTCCTATGATGACACGAGGTTGTATGTCATTAGACATCTTGTATGATAGTGACAAAACACCCTTCCAACGTTGGGTTCGCCTCACCCTATTTTCTTCACCAAATATAACTACTAAATGATGACCACCGTTCTATTCCCTTGTTACCCCCGCTCGACCCAGCTACACTCTTATTACCTGAAAGGAATTGTGAAGCAAAAGGGTGAGCACAACTAGCTCAGTAAAGAATATCATGACTAAAGATAATTAAATTATCAATAGCCTTCATCAATAATAAATCAGAGATTTAGAACATATGGTAAATGATAAAAATTTCAACCATAGTTGCAGCAGAACGAGCAATCCATTAGAAGAGTCAAATAGACTATAAAGTCTATTATCTTCTCCATGTTAAAAATCCACCAATAATATTTTATCCATGTAACATCACTCAACAGTTCCTTTCCACAATCATATGAATAACTCATAATCATAATTGTGACTATAAATTTTTCTTCGCACCCAGGACGAAGAATATTTTCATTACATGTCTTTACCTGAAAAATCAAAGATCATGGTTATACCAAATCACAATTCCTGTTTATAATCATACTAACAAATCCATCTTTGCACTACGGGCCAAAGATATTCATCAATAAACCATCTTTGCACTACGGGCCAAAGATATTCAACAACAGTTCATCTTTGCACTACAGGCCAAAGATATTCAACAACAGTTCATCTTTGCACTACAGGCCAAAGATAGTCATCAACAATTCATATTTGCACTACAGGCCAAATATATTCATATCTCAAAGAAATATATAATCATTTCAGAATTTATATAAACAATAATTATAACCATGTTGATCAATTCACCTTTGCACTTAAGCTTAAGATATTCAATTATAAATTCAATGGTCATGATCATACCAGTCACAATTCAACTTTGCACTACAGGCCAAAGAGAACCCTAGTCATGATCATACCAATAATCTACCCATCTTTACACTCCAGTGAAAGAGAAATTCAACATCAGGGTTATAAAAATGTTATATATGATAATAAAATCAATATAATCAACATATAGATTTAATCTCAAGAGTAATATTCATAAATCAACTATAATTTGGTTAGTAAAAGAAACCAATTTTATCATGAATAGTAACTCGTGAATAGTAACCCATGAATAGTAACTCGTGAATAGTAACTCGTGAATAGTAACTCATGAATAGTAACTCGTGAATAGTAACCCCAACACAAAAGATAGAAATTCCATAATAAAATCCATACCAATATTTTGGTATAATGATATTGAAAGAATAACATTTCTTAAATTTATAAACAATTTATTTAAATTGTTTACACTTTACTAATTAACGCATTTAATCATCATAAAATGCCAACTCTTAAGATTTCATCACTAATAACCAAAACCCTCATCAAAAATCTGCATATAACTCATATAGGATTCTCAAGCCATAAAATCATATTTTTCTAATTTTCTTACTTCACATAACATATTTAATTCATTTACTCATAACTAAACTATTTTCATGAAAAATATCAAACCAGTCCCAAAAATATTTCTTTTCTGGAATTTAGCATAATATAGTCCCATAGTGAACATATATTTTTCTCAGAATTTTTAAAAGTCATTTACTATTTTTCATATGGCCAAAATAGCCGAATATTTAGACATTTATCAAAAATTGTACTTTTGTCTAAAAATTCTGAAATTTACAGAGTATACTTCTATCATATACATGTACTCCCAATAAAAATTTCATCAATTTTGGAGTTAACCACAAGGAATTATAAGCGGTTACTTTTAAAATAGTCTTTTCCCAGTAAAATTCATAACTCTCAATCTATACATCCAAAAATCACCATTTTTGGACACAATCAATAAAACTCATCAAAATATCATTTCAAATTTTTCCAGAATTTTTGAAGATCAGAAAAATTACAAAACTGAAAATCATAACAACCCTTAAAATCCCTTAATATCCCTTACTATCCCTTACTATCCTTTACCTCAAAAGAGCAGTACTTCTGACTGGATATCGGATATGATGCTGAAGGAAACTTGCACTGATGAATAGCAACTCACCAAGTATCTAAAAACTCACAAAATATGCTTCATAATATAGAGAGAGAAAGAGAGAAAGCTTATGTTTCTGGTGTGATTTTCAATTCTAACTTAGCCCTCTATTTATAGGAAAATTTTGGTAGGTTTGACCTGCAACCTGATGGCTTTACCTGCTACTATTCCCACCCACCACATTTGAAATATAATTCAGCACATTTCTTCACCAACCACAAGTGGGGCCCACCAATTCTAGAATTTTCCACCAAAATGATAAACTCCAAAAATTCAACAATTTCTGAACCAGTCATCTCGTAAAATTCATAATAAATCATACGTTCATTTTTAACGGTTCAAAATTTGTGGACATATACTCAACTTATATATGTATAACATATCCAAAAATTACCACGATCCAACGGTCGGATTAAAAATTATAACCCCCGCAAAATATCTCAAAAACCCTGATTTTTAATACCTCCATTCCGACAAAAATACTGATAAAAACCTCAACATTAACTCCTTCATTTTTAACCACAAAAATATATCCCTCATTTATATCCACATAAAATAAATATTTCCTTATCATATGAATCAATAATTAATTATTCACAAATAATATTACAGAATCACATTTATGACAACCAGGCCGTTCCCAGGAAAGAGGGGGCTTTCCAATAAGGATTTCTCCTTACTGGCGCGCAATTAGATGACCAAACCTCTCCTTAGACAGAACTTTCTAGACATTGCCAATAATGTTATCTAATAATATTATTCAAATAATATGAATTATTGATCTGATAATAGAAAATACTGTGCAGCAACAATTATTGAACAACAATAATATAAAATTTCAACGTAGCAATTATTGAATCAATAAAATAAAATATTGAACAGTAATTACTGTAACAATTATTGAGTAGTGCCTTCTTACGTAAGAATCAATAATTTCAAAAATACTATGCAATACCGTGTGCTACTGTGCAATAACGCGTATTACTGTATTTTAACCACCGGGTATTCCAACAGTGTTAACGGTAACAACTACGCCGTTATTTGTAAAAACTCAAATTTGTCGTTTTCTTCACCCGACAGTTATTCGTTATGGGGCCCACAAATAGCTGCGCCGTCGTACGAATATTCCCCGACAGAAAGAATATTCCACGACCAAACGAATATTCCCCGACAACAATGATTATTTTATAACCACTTGCTTATTTTGAAAAAAAAAATCATATTTCACTCATAACTTTAAACTTTTATCAATTTAACCATTTACTGAATAGTAATTATAAGAAAAATTGAATACTTTTATTTCATAAAATTCGGGGTCTTACAATCTCCCCTCCTTATGAAATTTCGTCCCCGAAATTTACGTACCTGGTATTTCAAAGAGTTGAGAATACCTTGCTTTCATTTCAGATTCCATCTTCCTGTCATCATGATTTCTCCATTGCTCATCTCCTGTATTTCAGATATCATTCTAGAATACAGCTTCAAAACAAGGGTTAATTTAACAAATTAACATATCACATAATATCCCGATATTATGACTGACCAACAAATAAGCTTAGGTAGGACACACTAGCGAAGGATTTACTCATCTCTCCCCTCCTAGTTATATTCCCCGATCTCCGCCAGAGATCATATCCCTAAGCTCTGATACCACCTGTGACAACCCCAAAATAGGTCCATTCCACCCAACCCATTCTGAGTCGTCAAATACATGGTACAGAAAACAACTACAACTTTATTACAACAATTGTCGTGCAAAATACAACAACACATATGCTGTGAGTTTGGATACAAATATATACCAAATGTGACTCATGTTCCAACCGTGGACATCACCTCACAATAACACCTTACATAAAGGTATAGTCAAAAACTGTTTTAGAAATTAGAATCTTTGGGAAGTGCTCAAGGAAACCTTCGTACATGGGAGGCCACGCGTCTAGGTTATGATAGATATCATATGGCCACAGAATTATCCTTGGTTGACCCAATAGACCCCAAAGAAAAACGAGAAGATTACTATCATATTCTTCCCAATGGTGAGTCTTCTCTTGACTTATCATTATCTCCACTGTCTCTAATTGAGAATTATACTTCAAACAAACACCAAGATTATATAGGTAGTGCCCATAGATATACTCAGCAAGTGGATGAGCACAACCCTGTCTTATGATGACACGAGGTTGTATGTCATTAGACATCTTGTATGATAGTGACAAAACACCCTTCCAACGTTGGGTTCGCCTCACCCTATTTTCTTCACCAAATATAACTACTAAATGATGACCACCGTTCTATTCCCTTGTTACCCCCGCTCGACCCAGCTACACTCTTATTACCTGAAAGGAATTGTGAAGCAAAAGGGTGAGCACAACTAGCTCAGTAAAGAATATCATGACTAAAGATAATTAAATTATCAATAGCCTTCATCAATAATAAATCAGAGATTTAGAACATATGGTAAATGATAAAAATTTCAACCATAGTTGCAGCGGAACGAGCAATCCATTAGAAGAGTCAAATAGACTATAAAGTCTATTATCTTCTCCATGTTAAAAATCCACCAACAATATTTTATCCATGTAACATCACTCAACAGTTCCTTTCCACAATCATATGAATAACTCATAATCATAATTGTGACTATAAATTTTTCTTCGCACCCAGGACGAAGAATATTTTCATCACCTGTCTTTACCTGAAACATCAAAGATCATGGTTATACCAAATCACAGTTCCTGTTTATAATCATACTAACAAATCCATCTTTGCACTACGGGCCAAAGATATTCATCAACAAACCATCTTTGCACTACGGGCCAAAGATATTCAACAACAGTTCATCTTTGCACTACAGGCCAAAGATATTCATCAACAGTTCATCTTTGCACTACAGGCCAAAGATATTCATCAACAATTCATATTTGCACTACAGGCCAAATATATTCATATCTCAAAGAAATATATAATCATTTCAGAATTTATATAAACAATAATTATAACCATGTTGATCAATTCACCTTTGCACTTAAGCTTAAGATATTCAATTATAAATTCAATGGTCATGATCATACCAGTCACAATTCAACTTTGCACTACAGGCCAAAGAGAACCCTAGTCATGATCATACCAATAATCTACCCATCTTTACACTCCAGTGAAAGAGAATTTCAACATCAGGGTTATAAAAATGTTATATATGATAATAAAATCAATATAATCAACATATAGATTTAATCTCAAGAGTAATATTCATAAATCAACTATAATTTGGTTAGTAAAAGAAACCAATTTTATCATGAATAGTAACTCGTGAATAGTAACATGAATAGTAACTCGTGAATAGTAACTCGTGAATAGAATAGTAAATAACCCCAACACAAAAGATAGAAATTCCACAATAAAATCCATACCAATATTTCGGTATAATGATATTGAAAGAATAACATTTCTTAAATTTATAAACAATTTATTTTAAATTGTTTACACTTTACTAATTAATGCATTTAATCATCATAAAATGCCAACTCTTAAGATTTCATCATCAATAACCAAAACCCTCATCAAAAATCTGCATATACCTCATATAGGATTCTCAAGCCATAAAATCCTATTTTCCAATTTTCTTACTTCACAAAACATATTTAATTCATTTACTCATAACTAGACCATTTTCATGAAAAATACCAAATCAGTTCCAAAAATATTTCTTTTCTGGAATTTAGCATAATATAGTCCCATAGTGAACATATATTTTTCTCAGAATTTTTAAAAGTCATTTACTATTTTTCATATGGCCAAAATAGCCGAATATTTAGACATTTATCAAAAATTGTACTTTTGTCTAAAAATTCTGAAATTTACAGAGTATACTTCTATCATATACATGTACTCCCAATAAAAATTTCATCAATTTTGGAGTTAACCACAAGGAATTATAAGCGGTTACTTTTAAAATAGTCTTTTCTCATAAAATTCATAACTCTCAATCTATACATCCAAAAATCACTATTTTTGGACACAATCAATAAAACTCATCAAAATATCATTTCAAATTTTTCCAGAATTTTTGAAGATCAGAAAAATTACGAAACTGAAAATCATAACAACCCTTAAAATCCCTTAATATCCCTTACTATCCCTTACTATCCTTTACCTCAAAAGAGCAGTACTTCTGACTGGATATCGGATATGATGCTGAAGGAAACTTGCACTGATGAATAGCAACTCACCAAGTATCTAAAAACTCACAAAATATGCTTCATAATATAGAGAGAGAAAGAGAGAAAGCTTATGTTTCTGGTGTGATTTTCAATTCTAACTTAGCCCTCTATTTATAGGAAAATTTTGGTAGGTTTGACCTGCAACCTGATGGCTTTACCTGCTACTATTCCCACCCACCACATTTGAAATATAATTCAGCACATTTCTTCACCAACCACAAGTGGGGCCCACCAATTCTAGAATTTTCCACCAAAATGATAAACTCCAAAAATTCAACAATTTCTGAACCAGTCATCTCGTAAAATTCATAATAAATCATACGTTCATTTTTAACGGTTCAAAATTTGTGGACATATACTCAACTTATATATGTATAACATATCCAAAAATTACCACGATCCAACGGTCGGATTAAAAATTATAACCCCCGCAAAATATCTCAAAAACCCTGATTTTTAATACCTCCATTCCGACAAAAATACTGATAAAAACCTCAACATTAACTCCTTCATTTTTAACCACAAAAATATATCCCTCATTTATATCCACATAAAATAAATATTTCCTTATCATATGAATCAATAATTAATTATTCACAAATAATATTACAGAATCACATTTATGACAACCAGGCCGTTCCCAGGAAAGAGGGGGCTTTCCAATAAGGATTTCTCCTTACTAGCGCGCAATTAGATGACCAAACCTCTCCTTAGACAGAACTTTCTAGACATTGCCAATAATGCTATCTAATAATATTATTCAAATAATATGAATTATTGATCTGATAATGGAAAATACTGTGCAGCAACAATTATTGAACAACAATAATATAAAATTTCAACGTAGCAATTATTGAATCAATAAAATAAAATATTGAACAGTAATTACTGTAACAATTATTGAGTAGTGCCTTCTTACGTAAGAATCAATAATTTCAAAAATACTATGCAATACCGTGTGCTACTGTGCAATAACGCGTATTACTGTATTTTAACCACCGGGTATTCCAACAGTGTTAACGGTAACAACTACGCCGTTATTTGTAAAAACTCAAATTTGTCGTTTTCTTCACCCGACAGTTATTCGTTATGGGGCCCACAAATAGCTGCGCCGTCGTACGAATATTCCCCGACAGAAAGAATATTCCACGACCAAACGAATATTCCCCGACAACAATGATTATTTTATAACCACTTGCTTATTTTGAAAAAAAAATCATATTTCACTCATAACTTTAAACTTTTATCAATTTAACCATTTACTGAATTGTAATTATAAGAAAAATTGAATACTTTTATTTCATAAAATTCGGGGTCTTACAATCTCCCCTCCTTATGAAATTTCGTCCCCGAAATTTACGTACCTGGTATTTCAAAGAGTTGAGAATACCTTGCTTTCATTTCAGATTCCATCTTCCCTGTCATCATGATTTCTCCATTGCTCATCTCCTGTATTTCAGATATCATTCTAGAATACAGCTTCAAAACAAGTGTTAATTTAACAAATTAACATATCACATAATATCCCGATATTATGACTGACCAACAAATAAGCTTAGGTAGGACACACTAGCGAAGGATTTACTCATCTCTCCCCTCCTAGTTATATTCCCGATCTCCGCCAGAGATCATATCCCTAAGCTCTGATACCACCTGTGACAACCCCAAAATAGGTCCATTCCACCCAACTCATTCTGAGTCGTCAAATACATGGTACAGAAAACAACTACAACTTTATTACAACAATTGTCGTGCAAAATACAACAACACATATGCTGTGAGTTTGGATACAAATATATACCAAATGTGACTCATGTTCCAACCGTGGACATCACCTCACAATAACACCTTACATAAAGGTATAGTCAAAAACTGTTTTAGAAATTAGAATCTTTGGGAAGTGCTCAAGGAAACCTTCGTACATGGGAGGCCACGCGTCTAGGTTATGATAGATATCATATGGCCACAGAATTATTCTTGGTTGACCCAATAGACCCCAAAGAAAAACGAGAAGATTACTATCATATTCTTCCCAATGGTGAGTCTTCTCTTGACTTATCATTATCTCCACTGTCTCTAATTGAGAATTATACTTCAAACAAACACCAAGATTATATAGGTAGTGCCCATAGATATACTCAGCAAGTGGATGAGCACAACCCTGTCTTATGATGACACGAGGTTGTATGTCATTAGACATCTTGTATGATAGTGACAAAACACCCTTCCAACGTTGGGTTCGCCTCACCCTATTTTCTTCACCAAATATAACTACTAAATGATGACCACCGTTCTATTCCCTTGTTACCCCCGCTCGACCCAGCTACACTCTTATTACCTGAAAGGAATTGTGAAGCAAAAGGGTGAGCACAACTAGCTCAGTAAAGAATATCATGACTAAAGATAATTAAATTATCAATAGCCTTCATCAATAATAAATCAGAGATTTAGAACATATGGTAAATGATAAAAATTTCAACCATAGTTGCAGCGGAACGAGCAATCCATTAGAAGAGTCAAATAGACTATAAAGTCTATTATCTTCTCCATGTTAAAAATCCACCAACAATATTTTATCCATGTAACATCACTCAACAGTTCCTTTCCACAATCATATGAATAACTCATAATCATAATTGTGACTATAAATTTTTCTTCGCACCCAGGACGAAGAATATTTTCATCACCTGTCTTTACCTGAAACATCAAAGATCATGGTTATACCAAATCACAGTTCCTGTTTATAATCATACTAACAAATCCATCTTTGCACTACGGGCCAAAGATATTCATCAACAAACCATCTTTGCACTACGGGCCAAAGATATTCAACAACAGTTCATCTTTGCACTACAGGCCAAAGATATTCATCAACAGTTCATCTTTGCACTACAGGCCAAAGATATTCATCAACAATTCATATTTGCACTACAGGCCAAATATATTCATATCTCAAAGAAATATATAATCATTTCAGAATTTATATAAACAATAATTATAACCATGTTGATCAATTCACCTTTGCACTTAAGCTTAAGATATTCAATTATAAATTCAATGGTCATGATCATACCAGTCACAATTCAACTTTGCACTACAGGCCAAAGAGAACCCTAGTCATGATCATACCAATAATCTACCCATCTTTACACTCCAGTGAAAGAGAAATTCAACATCAGGGTTATAAAAATGTTATATATGATAAAAATCAATATAATCAACATATAGATTTAATCTCAAGAGTAATATTCATAAATCAACTATAATTTGGTTAGTAAAAGAAACCAATTTTATCATGAATAGTAACTCGTGAATAGTAACCCATGAATAGTAACTCGTGAATAGTAACTCATGAATAGTAACTCGTGAATAGTAACCCCAACACAAAAGATAGAAATTCCATAATAAAATTCATACCAATATTTCGGTATAATGATATTGAAAGAATAACATTTCTTAAATTTATAAACAATTTATTTAAATTGTTTACACTTTACTAATTAATGCATTTAATCATCATAAAATGCCAACTCTTAAGATTTCATCATCAATAACCAAAACCCTCATCAAAAATCTGCATATACCTCATATAGGATTCTCAAGCCATAAAATCCTATTTTCCAATTTTCTTACTTCACATAACATATTTAATTCATTTACTCATAACTAGACTATTTTCATGAAAAATACCAAATCAGTTCCAAAAATATTTCTTTTCTGGGATTTAGCATAATATAGTCCCATAGTGAACATATATTTTTCTCAGAATTTTTAAAAGTCATTTACTATTTTTCATATGGCCAAAATAGCCGAATATTTAGACATTTATCAAAAATTGTACTTTTGTCTAAAAATTCTGAAATTTACAGAGTATACTTCTATCATATACATGTACTCCCAATAAAAATTTCATCAATTTTGGAGTTAACCACAAGGAATTATAAGCGGTTACTTTTAAAATAGTCTTTTCTCATAAAATTCATAACTCTCAATCTATACATCCAAAAATCACCATTTTTGGACACAATCAATAAAACTCATCAAAATATCATTTCAAATTTTTCCAGAATTTTTGAAGATCAGAAAAATTACGAAACTGAAAATCATAACAACCCTTAAAATCCCTTAATATCCCTTACTATCCCTTACTATCCCTTACCTCAAAAGAGCAGTACTTCTGACTGGATATCGGATATGATGCTGAAGGAAACTTGCACTGATGAATAGCAACTCACCAAGTATCTAAAAACTCACAAAATATGCTTCATAATATAGAGAGAGAAAGAGAGAAAGCTTATGTTTCTGGTGTGATTTTCAATTCTAACTTAGCCCTCTATTTATAGGAAAATTTTGGTAGGTTTGACCTGCAACCTGATGGCTTTACCTGCTACTATTCCCACCCACCACATTTGAAATATAATTCAGCACATTTCTTCACCAACCACAAGTGGGGCCCACCAATTCTAGAATTTTCCACCAAAATGATAAACTCCAAAAATTCAACAATTTCTGAACCAGTCATCTCGTAAAATTCATAATAAATCATACGTTCATTTTTAACGGTTCAAAATTTGTGGACATATACTCAACTTATATATGTATAACATATCCAAAAATTACCACGATCCAACGGTCGGATTAAAAATTATAACCCCCGCAAAATATCTCAAAAACCCTGATTTTTAATACCTCCATTCCGACAAAAATACTGATAAAAACCTCAACATTAACTCCTTCATTTTTAACCACAAAAATATATCCCTCATTTATATCCACATAAATATAAATATTTCCTTATCATATGAATCAATAATTAATTATTCACAAATAATATTACAGAATCACATTTATGACAACCAGGCCGTTCCCAGGAAAGAGGGGGCTTTCCAATAAGGATTTCTCCTTACTGGCGCGCAATTAGATGACCAAACCTCTCCTTAGACAGAACTTTCTAGACATTGTCAATAATGCTATCTAATAATACTATTCAAATAATATGAATTATTGATCTGATAATAGAAAATACTGTGCAGCAACAATTATTGAACAACAATAATATAAAATTTCAACGTAGCAATTATTGAATCAATAAAATAAAATATTGAACAGTAATTACTGTAACAATTATTGAGTAGTGCCTTCTTACGTAAGAATCAATAATTTCAAAAATACTATGCAATACCGTGTGCTACTGTGCAATAACGCGTATTACTGTATTTTAACCACCGGGTATTCCAACAGTGTTAACGGTAACAACTACGCCGTTATTTATAAAAACTCAATTTTTGTCGTTTTCTTCATTCGACAGTTTTCCGTTATGGGGCCCACAAATAGCTGCTCCGTCGTACGAATATTCCCCGACAGAAAGAATATTCCACGACCAAACGAATATTCCCCGACAACAATGATTATTTTATAACCACTTGCTTATTTTGAAAAAAAAATTCATATTCACTCATAACTTTAAACTTTTATCAATTTAACCATTTACTGAATGTAATTATAAGGAAAATTGAATACTTTTATTTCATAAAATTTGGGGTCTTACAGTATTGATTATTGATGCTTACGTAAGAAGTCACTCAGTTTTGTTTATTTTATAAACCCCTATTTTCAAAATAATAGGTAGAAATTATTTAAAGGTGGGGCCCACATGTGGGGTCCATATGTGTTTGAAAATGATTTTGGAAATGGGGGGAGAAAGAGTATACGTATGGGATAGGAAAGATATATATATATATATATATATATATATATATATATATATATATATATATATATATAATATGTAATGAGTATGTGGTGGGAGAAAAGGATAGGTGAAAATGATAGGTTGATGTATTGTGTGGGAAAGGAGGGAAGTATTTAATATAGATATATATGTTAGTGGATTTTGGTGGAGTATTGAAATGATGAGGGAAGTATTTGTTTTTTTATTATATAAATGTTAGTGGAGGATGGTGGAAAAGGTGGAGTGTATTATATATATATAAATATAAATATATATATATATATATATATATAATATATATATATATATATATTATATATGAGGTGTGGTAATATATGAATATATATTATATGTGATGAGTGTGTGTGTGTTGGTAAATGTGAGTGGTGGAGTGTGTGAATATATATATATATATATATAATCTAGAAAATTGGATAAATAATAGGTGGGGCACATGTTTGAAATTTGTGGAGGAAATTTGAACGCATGTTCGGATGGTTTAAGTTTTCAACCAACAGTGGCTATATGTATATGTAATATATATATATATATATATATATATATATATATATATAATATATAGGTTGATTTTGGATTTTTGGTGGAAGGAGTACGACATGTATTATATATATATATGATATATATAAGTTAAGTTTGAAAAATTGGCAGGGAGGATAAGATGAGTTCACGGGGTTTCACCCATGATTTCTTTTTCTCTGCACATGTTATATATATATATATATATATATAATATATATAATATATTATATTTTATTTAAAAGATTTTGCTTTAAATATGGACCGTCAGATTAAAGTAAATCAATCTGGACCGTTCATGAGTTAGTTACTATGCAATTCATTCTTCTATAAATAGCATCTCATTCTTTCATTATTTCTCTTACGAATTCACTGAAACTCTAGAGAGAGAAATTATAGAGAAACTATAGAAAAGTATTCTGCTACTCCCCTACTCTTATATCCAGTTTCTTTTACGGTAGGGAATATTATTTCTTTTATATTCATGAAGAGAACTTCTGTTATTCCATTCTTTATTTATTTAGTTGGAATAACCAGTATACGCGGTCTACCTATACTTGGTGACATTATTCTATTTTTTCTGTTGGAACATCCCTGTCTGTGTGTTTTTTACACCGGACCTGGTTTCGTTTTTATTATTATTCTGTTGGAACATCCTGTCTGTGTGTTTTACACCCGGACCTGTTTCCGTCTTGTTATTATTCTGTTGGAACATCCTGTCTGTGTGTTTTACTACACCGACCTGGTTCCATTATTTATTATTCCTGTCGGAATATCCTGTCTGTGCGGTTACGCCGGACCTGGTTCCATTATTTTATTATCTGTCGGAATATCCTGTCTGTGCGTTACGCCGGACCTGGTTCCATTATTTATTATTCTGTGGAATAACCTGTCTGTGCGGTCTATCGCATGCATGGTGATTTCTTTTGTTATTCCATCTTTATTATACTCAGTTGGTTAAGTTTTGACTTCTATACTCCATGAAATTTGTGGAATATCCTTGATATTTGCGCTTCATCTAGTATCTATTCATGAAAATATTTCTCCTGATCAGTCTTGAAGTTTACTCCACAAAGCAGTATCATGTTGACAATTTGACGTTATTAATTCCTGGATAAATTAATTCTTGAACTTGTTTTATTGAATTCTTATATCATTGTCATCATCCTCATGTTTATATTCTGTTGAAAGTCATCTATGGCCTGTAGTGCATAGATGGACTTGGTATGATTATGACCAGGGATTATTCGGTATAATCATGACCATAATGTTACAAATGATGTGGTAAAAGTCCTCATTGGCTCGTAGTGCATTGATGGACATTTGTTGGCATGATCATGACCATTAATGAATACAACGAATATCCTTGGCCGTAGTGCAGGGGTGATTCGATGATGTGGATTATTTTATTAAGCTGAGTCACAGCGATAACAGTGTTGAAAAATCTTTTAAATCATAAAAGATATTAGAGTTTATTTTCTACTTGACTCTTTTAATGGATTGCTTGTTCCGCTGCAGTTAAACTTGATGTCTATTATATTTTATCAGTTTAACATTGTTGAAGACTAATGATTATTTATTCTGCATTATCTTAGTCATAATATTTTTTACTGGGCTAGTTGAGCTCACCCTTTCTTTCACTGTTCTCTTCAGGAAATGAGAACGTAGCTGGGGCAAGTCGGGGAACGGAGTATAGTCCGAATGATAGTATCAGTTAGTAGTCCTCACTATTCTATGTAATGGTGTGTTAATAAATGTAATGAGGACTCCTTTTGAGTATGAATACTCTCTAGAAGATAATATTTGTATTCAAACTCACAGTTTATGTTTTGTCGTATTGTATACGACGGTTGTATTTGTATTTTGTACTATGTATCTGACGACCAAGATGGGTGATGTATACCTAATTTTGGGGGCGTCACAGTTGGTATCAGAGCTTAGGATATGATCCCTGGCTAAGATGTGAGAATAGAACTAGGAGGGGAGAGACGGGGAATTCCTTCGCTAGTATGACCTACCTAAGTTTATTTGTTATGGTTGGTCAGAGTATATTGATAATATATGACATGTTAATTAACCCTTGTTTTATGGCAGTATTTGAAAATGGCAGCTGAAAATGTCAACAATGGAGTGAGTGAGACCGTGACACCTCTAATCACCCAACCAAGATAATGTAATATTAGGCGAAGAAGAAATTAGAGATATCTACGTGGTAAGATGAAGAACTAATAGTTGCACCCGAGCTAGTGGCAGAGGTATCAGCTGAGAGTGAGGAAGAAGAGGAAGAAGAGGAACCTGAGGAGAATTGGTTAGAAGAAATCTATGATCAAAACTAGAATTACAAAATCGTGTTCATGAGTTAGAAGAGCAGGCTGAAGAACGGCAGCGGTCGTTGAGCAAAGAGATGTAACGATTCAAAATTGTGTTACCCGATATGTGATGCTCGAACAAAATCACGCTTTGGCAGAGTGTAAGATATTAAAGTTGGAATCTGAGAATTCAAATATCAAGGATCAGCTAAAAGAAGAAACAACTGAACGAGTGAGAATGCAGGATGCGTGGGTATAAAGCCGCACGACGTGTTGATATTGTAGAAAGAGATGTCCGATCCAAAAAGGCTAAAATAAATGATATACATTTCTCTTTTTGGACAGCAATTGGGAGAACCCAACATCGAGTTTTGAATTACCCTGTACAGAGCGGTCAATCTGAACTCGATATGGATCGAAGATTGATGATTCAGATCATGAAGCAGGAGTACGATGAAGCAGTTGAGGGTGGAATATGCCCTATATTAAAGTCAATTCCAACGATAGAGATGACATCAAATGCTACCCAGACAAGTCAAAGCCGGGTAGTTCAAGGGAGAGCGGTTGTCATGACTTCCCAACAAGTGAGGAACCCAAATGAAGTTATCGCGGGTAAGCTAATCATAAACCCTTGCGAAGTTTGTACCTTATTCGATACTGGTTCTACCCACTCTTGTATTTCACCTAGTTGTGTTCAACGTTTTAAACTTGGCCTTAAAAATTTTTTTTTTTATTAGACTTGACTTATCTGTTGAAACTCTGTTAGGAGAAACCTTCGTTAACTCCACTAATTATAAATCTTATTTGATTCAAATCGACACTTTCACGTTACCTGTCGATATGTGATTTTTGGAAACGATTGGTTAACTATCCATTATGCTTTTCGTAAGGTTGTTAATTTTCATATTCCTAACCAACCTGTTATGCGAATTCAAGCAACCAAACCACTAAAGTCAATCATTATCATATCAAGCCATAAGTAAAGATCCCCGTTCCTTTCGTTGTTGACTTCCTGGTGTGGAATGCATCGAAGCCAGACTTTCCGTATGAGACGTTGTAAATGACGATGGCAAGCTGATAGGTATCAATGTGACGTGTTATCCAAGTATGGGATGAGAGTCACAGTTTTGAATGATATTTCTATTGTTAATAAATTTCTTGACGTATTCTTGTAGATTTCCTAGCCTGCCTAGAGCGTGAAATCAAATTTTGTATTGACCCCAGTACAAAACCCATTTCTTAACCCCTCAAATATTTCTTTACTTAAAACGAACGTATCAGGCGCCAAAGACGTTGGCTCGAGCTGTTAAAGATTACGATCGTACCATTTAATATCATCGTGGAAAAGTGAACGTGGTAGGTGACGCGTTGAGTAGAAGATCATATGCAAGTACGAGTACGATACTGTCAACACAAAGGTCCATTTTGTGTGACTTGCAAAGGATGGAGATAGAGTTAAAGACTCTAGGGATCCACGTGATGATGTCAAATAATACGAGTAGAATCGACTTTAATCGATAAAGTTAAAGAAGCTCAAACTAAATACTCAGAGCAGATGAATGAAGAAGGTTCAAGAGGGCATTATTATAGAAGCAAGAATCGACGGATAGAGTAAATCTTAACCCTCAATTTTATTGACCCATTCGAAATCCTCGATGAAGTAGGAACTGTGGCCTATAGACTCGTTTTGCCGCCAAGTATGCCACGTGTTCATAACGTTTTTAACGTATCAATGTTACGTAAATATATGGACGACCCGAACCACATTATTGATTTAGAACCGGACGAGATAGCAGAAGATTTAACGTTGAGGAGATACGTGTTAATATCTTGGATAAGAAGGATCATATTCAACACTCAAAGGTTATACCTCAAGAGTTAGAATTTAAAATGAAGTCAAGGTATCCTCACCTGTTCGGCATACCAGGAACGTACGTAAATTTCGAGGGCGAAATTCCATAAGGAGGGGAGATTGTGAGATCCCAGATTTTATAAATAAATATTTATTTTTTTTTTCGAAATAAATTTTTTATATTATAGTGTGGATTTGAGATAATGTTATAGTTGTGGGTATTATTTATAAATTTTATAAAGTATGCAAGTTGTTATAATATTCGATTGGTCGGAGAATATTCTTTTTGTCGGGGAATATCCGTACGACGACACAATCATTGGTGGACCCCACAACGGAATTATTGTCTGATTGAGAAAACGACAAAAATATTTTATGAAAATAACGGCGGAAGTTTTACCGTTAATACTGTTGAACTACTCGGTAGTAAAAGTACAGTAATATGCGTGGTTGCATAGTAGCACACGGTATTGATTATTGATGCTTACGTGAGAAGTCACTCAGTTTTGTTTATTTTATAAACCCCTATTTTCAAAATAATAGGTAGAAATTATTTAAAGGTGGGGCCCATATGTGGGGTCCATATGTGTTGAAAATGATTTTGAAAATGGGAGAGAAAGAGTATACGTATGGGATAGGAAAGATATATATATATATTTATATATATATATATATATATATATATATATATATGTATGTAATGAGTATGTGGTGGGAGAAAAGGATAGGTGAAAATGATAGGTTGATGTATTGTGTGGGAAATGAGGGAAGTATTTTATATAGATATATATGTTAGTGGATTTTGGTGGAGTATTGAAATGATGAGGGAAGTATTTGTTTTTTTATTATATATAATGTTAGTGGAGGATGGTGGAAAAGGTGGAGTGTATTATATATATATATATTATATGAGGTGTGGGTAATATATGAATATATATTATATGTGATGAGTGTGTGTGTGTTGGTAAATGTGAGTGGTGGAGTGTGTGAATATATATATATATATATATATATATATATATATATATATATATATATATATATATATATATATATATATATATATATATAATCTAGAAAATTGGATAAATAATAGGTGGGGCACATGTTTGAAATTGGTGGAGGAAATTTGAACGCATGTTCGGATGGTTTAAGTTTTCAACCAACATGTGGCTATATATATATATATATATATATATATATATATATATATAGGTTGATTTTGGATTTTGGTGGAAGGGGTACGACATGTATTATACATATATATGTATATATATAAGTTAAGTTTGAAAAATTGGCAGGGAGGATAAGATGAGTTCACGGGGTTTCACCCGTGATTTCTTTTTCTCTGCACATGTTATATATATATATATATATATATATATATATATATATATATATATATATATAAATATATAATATATTATATTTTATTTAAAAGATTTTGCTTTAAATATGGACCGTCAGATTAAAGTAAATCAATCTGGACCGTTCATGAGTTAGTTACTTGCAATTCATTCTTCTATAAATAGCAGCTCATTCTTTCATTATTTCTTACGAATTCACTGAAAGTCTAGAGAGAGAAATTATAGAGAAACTATAGAAAAGTATTCTGCTACTCCCCTACTCTTATATCCAGTTTCTTTTACGGTAGGAAATATTATTTCTTTTATATTCATGAAGAGAACTTCTATTATTCCATTCTTTATTATTCTGTTGGAATAACCAGTATACGCGGTCTACCCTATACTTGGTGACATTATTCTATTATTCTGTTGGAACATCCTGTCTGTGTGTTTTACACCGGACCTGGTTCCGTTTTTATTATTATTCTGTTGGAACATCCTGTCTGTGTGTTTTACACCGGACCTGGTTCCGTCTTGTTATTATTCTGTTGGAACATCCTGTCTGTGTGTTTTACACCGGACCTGGTTCCATTATTTATTATTCTGTCGGAATATCCTGTCTGTGCGTTTACGCCGGACCTGGTTCCATTATTTATTATTCTGTCGGAATATCCTGTCTGTGCGTTTACGCCGGACCTGGTTCCATTATTTATTATTCTGTTGGAATAACCTGTCTGTGCGGTCTATCGCATGCATGGTGATTTCTTTTGTTATTCCATTCTTTATTATACTCAGTTGGTTAAGTTTTGACTTCTATACTCCATGAAATTTGTGGAATATCCTTGATATTTGCGCTTCATCTAGTATCTATTCATGAAAATATTCTCCTGATCAGTCTTGAAGTTTACTCCACAAAGCAGTATCATGTTGACAATTTGGACGTTATTAATTCCTGGATAAATTAATTCTTGAACTTGTTTTATTGAATTCTTATATCATTGTCATCATCCTCATGTTTATATTCTGTTGAAAGTCATCTATGGCCTGTAGTGCATAGATGGACTTGGTATGATTATGACCAGGGATTATTCGGTATAATCATGACCATAATGTTACAAATGATGTGGTAAAAGTCCTCATTGGCCCGTAGTGCATTGATGGACAGTTGTTGGCATGATCATGACCATTAATGAATACACGAATATCCTTGGCCGTAGTGCAGGGGTGATTCGATGATGTGGATTATTTTATTAAGCTGAGTCACAGCGATAACAGTGTTGAAAAATCTTTTAAATCATAAAAGATATTAGAGTTTATTTTCTACTTGACTCTTTTAATGGATTGCTTGTTCCGCTGCAGTTAAACTTGATGTCTATTATATTTTATCAGTTTAACATTGTTGAAGACTAATGATAATTTATTCTGCATTATCTTAGTCATAATATTTTTTACTGGGCTAGTTGAGCTCACCCTTTCTTTCACTGTTCTCTTCAGGAAATGAGAACGTAGCTGGGGCAAGTCGGGGAACGGAGTGATAGTCCGAATGATAGTATCAGTTAGTAGTCCTCACTATTCTATGTAATGGTGTGTTAATAAATGTAATGAGGACTCCTTTTGAGTATGAATACTCTCTAGAAGATAATATTTGTATTCAAACTCACAGTTTATGTTTTGTCGTATTGTATACGACGGTTGTATTTGTATTTTGTACTATGTATCTGACGACCAAGATGGGTGATGTATACCTAATTTTGGGGGCGTCACAGTTGGTATCAGAGCTTAGGGATATGATCCCTGGCTAAGATGTGAGAATAGAACTAGGAGGGGAGAGACGGGGAATTCCTTCGCTAGTATGACCTACCTAAGTTTATTTGTTATGGTTGGTCAGAGTATATTGATAATATATGACATGTTAATTAACCCTTGTTTTATGGCAGTATTTGAAAATGGCAGCTGAAAATGTCAACAATGGAGTGAGTGAGACCGTGACACCTCTAATCACCAACCAAGATAATGTAATATTAGGCGAAGAAGAAATTAGAGATATCTACGTGGTAAGTGAAGAACTAATAGTTGCACCCGAGCTAGTGGCAGAGGTATCAGCTGAGAGTGAGGAAGAAGAGGAAGAAGAGGAAGAAGAGGAACCTGAGGAGAATTGGTTAGAAGAAATCTATGATCAAAACTTAGAATTACAAAATCGTGTTCATGAGTTAGAAGAGCAGGCTGAAGAACGGCAGGCGGTCGTTGAGCAAAGAGATGTAACGATTCAAAATTGTGTTACCCGATATGTGATGCTCGAACAAAATCACGCTTTGGCAGAGTGTAAGATATTAAAGTTGGAATCTGAGAATTCAAATATCAAGGATCAGCTAAAAGAAGAAACAACTGAACGAGTGAGAATGCAGGATGCGTGGGTAAAAGCCGCACGACGTGTTGATATTGTAGAAAGAGATGTCCGATCCAAAAAGGCTAAAATAAATGATATACATTTCTCTTTTTGGACAGCAATTGGGAGAACCCAACATCGAGTTTTGAATTACCCTGTACAGAGCGGTCAATCTGAACTCGATATGGATCGAAGATTGATGATTCAGATCATGAAGCAGGAGTACGATGAAGCAGTTGAGGGTGGAATATGCCCTATATTAAAGTCAATTCCAACGATAGAGATGACATCAAATGCTACCCCAGACAAGTCAAAGCCGGGTAGTTCAAGGGAGAGCGGTTGTCATGACTTCCCAACAAGTGAGGAACCCAAATGAAGTTATCGCGGGTAAGCTAATCATAAACCCTTGCGAAGTTTGTACCTTATTCGATACTGGTTCTACCCACTCTTGTATTTCACCTAGTTGTGTTCAACGTTTAAACTTGGCCTTAAAAATTTTTTTTTTATTAGACTTGACTTATCTGTTGAAACTCTGTTAGGAGAAACCTTCGTTAACTCCACTAATTATAAATCTTATTTGATTCAAATCGACACTTTCACGTTACCTGTCGATATGTGATTTTTGGAAACGATTGGTTAACTATCCATTATGCTTTTCGTAAGGTTGTTAATTTTCATATTCCTAACCAACCTGTTATGCGAATTCAAGCAACCAAACCACTAAAGTCAATCATTATCATATCAAGCCATAAGTAAAGATCCCCGTTCCTTTCGTTGTTGACTTCCTGGTGTGGAATGCATCGAAGCCAGACTTTCCGTATGAGACGTTGTAAATGACGATGGCAAGCTGATAGGTATCAATGTGACGTGTTATCCAAGTATGGGATGAGAGTCACAGTTTTGAATGATATTTCTATTGTTAATAAATTTCTTGACGTATTCTTGTAGATTTCCTAGCCTGCCCTAGAGCGTGAAATCAAATTTTGTATTGACCCCAGTACAAAACCCATTTCTTAACCCCTCAAATATTTCTTTACTTAAAACGAACGTATCAGGCGCCAAAGACGTTGGCTCGAGCTGTTAAAGATTACGATCGTACCATTTAATATCATCGTGGAA
Organism: Panax notoginseng; assembly: GCA_016801055.1. Classification (NCBI taxonomy): domain Eukaryota; kingdom Viridiplantae; phylum Streptophyta; class Magnoliopsida; order Apiales; family Araliaceae; genus Panax; species Panax notoginseng. The sequence goes on along the minus strand of CM029015.1, from coordinate 205,134,199 downwards.
AAGTGAACGTGGTAGGTGACGCGTTGAGTAGAAGATCATATGCAAGTACGAGTACGATACTGTCAACACAAAGGTCCATTTTGTGTGACTTGCAAAGGATGGAGATAGAGTTAAAGACTCTAGGGATCCACGTGATGATGTCAAATAATACGAGTAGAATCGACTTTAATCGATAAAGTTAAAGAAGCTCAAACTAAATACTCAGAGCAGATGAATGAAGAAGGTTCAAGAGGGCATTATTATAGAAGCAAGAATCGACGGATAGAGTAAATCTTAACCCTCAATTTTATTGACCCATTCGAAATCCTCGATGAAGTAGGAACTGTGGCCTATAGACTCGTTTTGCCGCCAAGTATGCCACGTGTTCATAACGTTTTTAACGTATCAATGTTACGTAAATATATGGACGACCCGAACCACATTATTGATTTAGAACCGGACGAGATAGCAGAAGATTTAACGTTGAGGAGATACGTGTTAATATCTTGGATAAGAAGGATCATATTCAACACTCAAAGGTTATACCTCAAGAGTTAGAATTTAAAATGAAGTCAAGGTATCCTCACCTGTTCGGCATACCAGGAACGTACGTAAATTTCGAGGGCGAAATTCCATAAGGAGGGGAGATTGTGAGATCCCAGATTTTATAAATAAATATTTATTTTTTTTTTCGAAATAAATTTTTTATATTATAGTGTGGATTTGAGATAATGTTATAGTTGTGGGTATTATTTATAAATTTTATAAAGTATGCAAGTTGTTATAATATTCGATTGGTCGGAGAATATTCTTTTTGTCGGGGAATATCCGTACGACGACACAATCATTGGTGGACCCCACAACGGAATTATTGTCTGATTGAGAAAACGACAAAAATATTTTATGAAAATAACGGCGGAAGTTTTACCGTTAATACTGTTGAACTACTCGGTAGTAAAAGTACAGTAATATGCGTGGTTGCATAGTAGCACACGGTATTGATTATTGATGCTTACGTGAGAAGTCACTCAGTTTTGTTTATTTTATAAACCCCTATTTTCAAAATAATAGGTAGAAATTATTTAAAGGTGGGGCCCATATGTGGGGTCCATATGTGTTGAAAATGATTTTGAAAATGGGGAGAGAAAGAGTATACGTATGGGATAGGAAAGATATATATATATATATATATATATATATATATATATATATATATATGTATGTAATGAGTATGTGGTGGGAGAAAAGGATAGGTGAAAATGATAGGTTGATGTATTGTGTGGGAAAGGAGGGAAGTATTTTATATAGATATATATGTTAGTGGATTTTGGTGGAGTATTGAAATGATGAGGGAAGTATTTGTTTTTTTATTATATATAATGTTAGTGGAGGATGGTGGAAAAGGTGGAGTGTATTATATATATATATATTATATGAGGTGTGGGTAATATATGAATATATATTATATGTGATGAGTGTGTGTGTGTTGGTAAATGTGAGTGGTGGAGTGTGTGAATATATATATATATATATATATATATATATATATATAATCTAGAAAATTGGATAAATAATAGGTGGGGCACATGTTTGAAATTGGTGGAGGAAATTTGAACGCATGTTCGGATGGTTTAAGTTTTCAACCAACATGTGGCTATATATATATATATATATATATATATATATATATAGGTTGATTTTGGATTTTGGTGGAAGGGGTACGACATGTATTATACATATATATGTATATATATAAGTTAAGTTTGAAAAATTGGCAGGGAGGATAAGATGAGTTCACGGGGTTTCACCCGTGATTTCTTTTTCTCTGCACATGTTATATATATATATATATATATATATATATATATATATATATATATATATATATATATAATATATAATATATTATATTTTATTTAAAAGATTTTGCTTTAAATATGGACCGTCAGATTAAAGTAAATCAATCTGGACCGTTCATGAGTTAGTTACTTGCAATTCATTCTTCTATAAATAGCAGCTCATTCTTTCATTATTTCTTACGAATTCACTGAAAGTCTAGAGAGAGAAATTATAGAGAAACTATAGAAAAGTATTCTGCTACTCCCCTACTCTTATATCCAGTTTCTTTTACGGTAGGAAATATTATTTCTTTTATATTCATGAAGAGAACTTCTATTATTCCATTCTTTATTATTCTGTTGGAATAACCAGTATACGCGGTCTACCCTATACTTGGTGACATTATTCTATTATTCTGTTGGAACATCCTGTCTGTGTGTTTTACACCGGACCTGGTTCCGTTTTTATTATTATTCTGTTGGAACATCCTGTCTGTGTGTTTTACACCGGACCTGGTTCCGTCTTGTTATTATTCTGTTGGAACATCCTGTCTGTGTGTTTTACACCGGACCTGGTTCCATTATTTATTATTCTGTCGGAATATCCTGTCTGTGCGTTTACGCCGGACCTGGTTCCATTATTTATTATTCTGTCGGAATATCCTGTCTGTGCGTTTACGCCGGACCTGGTTCCATTATTTATTATTCTGTTGGAATAACCTGTCTGTGCGGTCTATCGCATGCATGGTGATTTCTTTTGTTATTCCATTCTTTATTATACTCAGTTGGTTAAGTTTTGACTTCTATACTCCATGAAATTTGTGGAATATCCTTGATATTTGCGCTTCATCTAGTATCTATTCATGAAAATATTCTCCTGATCAGTCTTGAAGTTTACTCCACAAAGCAGTATCATGTTGACAATTTGGACGTTATTAATTCCTGGATAAATTAATTCTTGAACTTGTTTTATTGAATTCTTATATCATTGTCATCATCCTCATGTTTATATTCTGTTGAAAGTCATCTATGGCCTGTAGTGCATAGATGGACTTGGTATGATTATGACCAGGGATTATTCGGTATAATCATGACCATAATGTTACAAATGATGTGGTAAAAGTCCTCATTGGCCCGTAGTGCATTGATGGACAGTTGTTGGCATGATCATGACCATTAATGAATACACGAATATCCTTGGCCGTAGTGCAGGGGTGATTCGATGATGTGGATTATTTTATTAAGCTGAGTCACAGCGATAACAGTGTTGAAAAATCTTTTAAATCATAAAAGATATTAGAGTTTATTTTCTACTTGACTCTTTTAATGGATTGCTTGTTCCGCTGCAGTTAAACTTGATGTCTATTATATTTTATCAGTTTAACATTGTTGAAGACTAATGATAATTTATTCTGCATTATCTTAGTCATAATATTTTTTACTGGGCTAGTTGAGCTCACCCTTTCTTTCACTGTTCTCTTCAGGAAATGAGAACGTAGCTGGGGCAAGTCGGGGAACGGAGTGATAGTCCGAATGATAGTATCAGTTAGTAGTCCTCACTATTCTATGTAATGGTGTGTTAATAAATGTAATGAGGACTCCTTTTGAGTATGAATACTCTCTAGAAGATAATATTTGTATTCAAACTCACAGTTTATGTTTTGTCGTATTGTATACGACGGTTGTATTTGTATTTTGTACTATGTATCTGACGACCAAGATGGGTGATGTATACCTAATTTTGGGGGCGTCACAGTTGGTATCAGAGCTTAGGGATATGATCCCTGGCTAAGATGTGAGAATAGAACTAGGAGGGGAGAGACGGGGAATTCCTTCGCTAGTATGACCTACCTAAGTTTATTTGTTATGGTTGGTCAGAGTATATTGATAATATATGACATGTTAATTAACCCTTGTTTTATGGCAGTATTTGAAAATGGCAGCTGAAAATGTCAACAATGGAGTGAGTGAGACCGTGACACCTCTAATCACCAACCAAGATAATGTAATATTAGGCGAAGAAGAAATTAGAGATATCTACGTGGTAAGTGAAGAACTAATAGTTGCACCCGAGCTAGTGGCAGAGGTATCAGCTGAGAGTGAGGAAGAAGAGGAAGAAGAGGAAGAAGAAGAACCTGAGGAGAATTGGTTAGAAGAAATCTATGATCAAAACTTAGAATTACAAAATCGTGTTCATGAGTTAGAAGAGCAGGCTGAAGAACGGCAGGCGGTCGTTGAGCAAAGAGATGTAACGATTCAAAATTGTATTACCCGATATGTGATGCTCGAACAAAATCACGCTTTGGCAGAGTGTAAGATATTAAAGTTGGAATCTGAGAATTCAAATATCAAGGATCAGCTAAAAGAAGAAACAACTGAACGAGTGAGAATGCAGGATGCGTGGGTAAAAGCCGCACGACGTGTTGATATTGTAGAAAGAGATGTCCGATCCAAAAAGGCTAAAATAAATGATATACATTTCTCTTTTTGGACAGCAATTGGGAGAACCCAACATCGAGTTTTGAATTACCCTGTACAGAGCGGTCAATCTGAACTCGATATGGATCGAAGATTGATGATTCAGATCATGAAGCAGGAGTACGATGAAGCAGTTGAGGGTGGAATATGCCCTATATTAAAGTCAATTCCAACGATAGAGATGACATCAAATGCTACCCCAGACAAGTCAAAGCCGGGTAGTTCAAGGGAGAGCGGTTGTCATGACTTCCCAACAAGTGAGGAACCCAAATGAAGTTATCGCGGGTAAGCTAATCATAAACCCTTGCGAAGTTTGTACCTTATTCGATACTGGTTCTACCCACTCTTGTATTTCACCTAGTTGTGTTCAACGTTTAAACTTGGCCTTAAAAATTTTTTTTTTATTAGACTTGACTTATCTGTTGAAACTCTGTTAGGAGAAACCTTCGTTAACTCCACTAATTATAAATCTTATTTGATTCAAATCGACACTTTCACGTTACCTGTCGATATGTGATTTTTGGAAACGATTGGTTAACTATCCATTATGCTTTTCGTAAGGTTGTTAATTTTCATATTCCTAACCAACCTGTTATGCGAATTCAAGCAACCAAACCACTAAAGTCAATCATTATCATATCAAGCCATAAGTAAAGATCCCCGTTCCTTTCGTTGTTGACTTCCTGGTGTGGAATGCATCGAAGCCAGACTTTCCGTATGAGACGTTGTAAATGACGATGGCAAGCTGATAGGTATCAATGTGACGTGTTATCCAAGTATGGGATGAGAGTCACAGTTTTGAATGATATTTCTATTGTTAATAAATTTCTTGACGTATTCTTGTAGATTTCCTAGCCTGCCCTAGAGCGTGAAATCAAATTTTGTATTGACCCCAGTACAAAACCCATTTCTTAACCCCTCAAATATTTCTTTACTTAAAACGAACGTATCAGGCGCCAAAGACGTTGGCTCGAGCTGTTAAAGATTACGATCGTACCATTTAATATCATCGTGGAAAAGTGAACGTGGTAGGTGACGCGTTGAGTAGAAGATCATATGCAAGTACGAGTACGATACTGTCAACACAAAGGTCCATTTTGTGTGACTTGCAAAGGATGGAGATAGAGTTAAAGACTCTAGGGATCCACGTGATGATGTCAAATAATACGAGTAGAATCGACTTTAATCGATAAAGTTAAAGAAGCTCAAACTAAATACTCAGAGCAGATGAATGAAGAAGGTTCAAGAGGGCATTATTATAGAAGCAAGAATCGACGGATAGAGTAAATCTTAACCCTCAATTTTATTGACCCATTCGAAATCCTCGATGAAGTAGGAACTGTGGCCTATAGACTCGTTTTGCCGCCAAGTATGCCACGTGTTCATAACGTTTTTAACGTATCAATGTTACGTAAATATATGGACGACCCGAACCACATTATTGATTTAGAACCGGACGAGATAGCAGAAGATTTAACGTTGAGGAGATACGTGTTAATATCTTGGATAAGAAGGATCATATTCAACACTCAAAGGTTATACCTCAAGAGTTAGAATTTAAAATGAAGTCAAGGTATCCTCACCTGTTCGGCATACCAGGAACGTACGTAAATTTCGAGGGCGAAATTCCATAAGGAGGGGAGATTGTGAGATCCCAGATTTTATAAATAAATATTTAATTTTTTTTTTCGAAATAAATTTTTTATATTATAGTGTGGATTTGAGATAATGTTATAGTTGTGGGTATTATTTATAAATTTTACAAAGTATGCAAGTTGTTATAATATTCGATTGGTCGGAGAATATTCTTTTTGTCGGGGAATATCCGTACGACGACACAATCATTGGTGGACCCCACAACGAAATTATTGTCTGATTGAGAAAACGACAAAAATATTTTATGAAAATAACGGCGGAAGTTTTACCGTTAATACTGTTGAACTACTCGGTAGTAAAAGTACAGTAATATGCGTGGTTGCATAGTAGCACACGGTATTGATTATTGATGCTTACGTGAGAAGTCACTCAGTTTTGTTTATTTTATAAACCCCTATTTTCAAAATAATAGGTAGAAATTATTTAAAGGTGGGGCCCACATGTGGGGTCCATATGTGTTGAAAATAATTTTGGAAATGGGGAGAGAAAGAGTATACGTATGGGATAGGAAAGATATATATATATATATATATATATATATATATATATATATATATATATATATATGTAATGAGTATGTGGTGGGAGAAAAGGATATGTGAAAATGATAGGTTGATGTATTGTGTGGGAAAGGAGGGAAGTATTTTATATAGATATATATGTTAGTGGATTTTGGTGGAGTATTGAAATGATGAGGGAAGTATTTGTTTTTTTATTATATATAATGTTAGTGGAGGATGGTGGAAAAGGTGGAGTGTATTATATATATATATATATATATTATATGAGGTGTGGGTAATATATGAATATATATTATATGTGATGAGTGTGTGTGTGTTGGTAAATGTGAGTGGTGGAGTGTGTGAATATATATATATATATATATATATATATATATATATATATATATATATAATCTAGAAAATTGGATAAATAATAGGTGGGGCACATGTTTGAAATTGGTGGAGGAAATTTGAACGCATGTTCGGATGGTTTAAGTTTTCAACCAACATGTGGCTATATATATATATATATAAATATATATATATATATATATATATATATATATATATATATATATATATATATATAGGTTGATTTTGGATTTTGGTGGAAGGAGTACGACATGTATTATATATATATGTATATATATAAGTTAAGTTTGAAAAATTGGCAGGGAGGATAAGATGAGTTCACGGGGTTTCACCCGTGATTTCTTTTTCTCTGCACATGTTATATATATATATATAATATATAATATATTATATTTTATTTAAAAGATTTTGCTTTAAATATGGACCGTCAGATTAAAGTAAATCAATCTGGACCGTTCATGAGTTAGTTACTTGCAATTCATTCTTCTATAAATAGCAGCTCATTCTTTCATTATTTCTTACTAATTCACTGAAACTCTAGAGAGAGAAATTATAGAGAAACTATAGAAAAGTATTCTGTTACTCCCCTACTCTTATATCCAGTTTCTTTTACGGTAGGGAATATTATTTCTTTTATATTCATGAAGAGAACTTCTATTATTCCATTCTTTATTATTCTGTTGGAATAACCAGTATACGCGGTCTACCCTATACTTGGTGACATTATTCTATTATTCTGTTGGAACATCCTGTCTGTGTGTTTTACACCGGACCTGGTTCCGTTTTTATTATTATTCTGTTGGAACATCCTGTCTGTGTGTTTTACACCGGACCTGGTTCCGTCTTGTTATTATTCTGTTAGAACATCATGTCTGTGTGTTTTACACCAGACCTGGTTCCATTATTTATTATTCTGTCGGAATATCCTGTCTGTGCGTTTACGCCGGACCTGGTTCCATTATTTATTATTCTGTCGGAATATCCTGTCTGTGCGTTTACGCCGGACCTGGTTCCATTATTTATTATTCTGTTGGAATAACCTGTCTGTGCGGTCTATCGCATGCATGGTGATTTCTTTTGTTATTCCATTCTTTATTATACTCAGTTGGTTAAGTTTTGACTTCTATACTCCATGAAATTTGTGGAATATCCTTGATATTTGCGCTTCATCTAGTATCTATTCATGAAAATATTCTCCTGATCAGTCTTGAAGTTTACTCCACAAAGCAGTATCATGTTGACAATTTGGACGTTATTAATTCCTGGATAAATTAATTCTTGAACTTGTTTTATTGAATTCTTATATCATTGTCATCATCCTCATGTTTATATTCTGTTGAAAGTCATCTATGGCCTGTAGTGCATAGATGGACTTGGTATGATTATGACCAGGGATTATTCGGTATAATCATGACCATAATGTTACAAATGATGTGGTAAAAGTCCTCATTGGCCCGTAGTGCATTGATGGACAGTTGTTGGCATGATCATGACCATTAATGAATACACGAATATTCTTGGCCGTAGTGCAGGGGTGATTCGATGATGTGGATTATTTTATTAAGCTGAGTCACAGCGATAACAGTGTTGAAAAATCTTTTAAATCATAAAAGATATTAGAGTTTATTTTCTACTTGACTCTTTTAATGGATTACTTGTTCCGCTGCAGTTAAACTTGATGTCTATTATATTTTATCAGTTTAACATTGTTGAAGACTAATGATAATTTATTCTGCATTATCTTAGTCATAATATTTTTTACTGGGCTAGTTGAGCTCACCCTTTCTTTCACTGTTCTCTTCAGGAAATGAGAACGTAGCTGGGGCAAGTCGGGGAACGGAGTGATAGTCCGAATGATAGTATCAGTTAGTAGTCCTCACTATTCTATGTAATGGTGTGTTAATAAATGTAATGAGGACTCCTTTTGAGTATGAATACTCTCTAGAAGATAATATTTGTATTCAAACTCACAGTTTATGTTTTGTCGTATTGTATACGACGGTTGTATTTGTATTTTGTACTATGTATCTGACGACCAAGATGGGTGATGTATACCTAATTTTGGGGGCGTCACAGTTGGTATCAGAGCTTAGGGATATGATCCCTGGCTAAGATGTGAGAATAGAACTAGGAGGGGAGAGACGGGGAATTCCTTCGCTAGTATGACCTACCTAAGTTTATTTGTTATGGTTGGTCAGAGTATATTGATAATATATGACATGTTAATTAACCCTTGTTTTATGGCAGTATTTGAAAATGGCAGCTGAAAATGTCAACAATGGAGTGAGTGAGACCGTGACACCTCTAATCACCAACCAAGATAATGTAATATTAGGCGAAGAAGAAATTAGAGATATCTACGTGGTAAGTGAAGAACTAATAGTTGCACCCGAGCTAGTGGCAGAGGTATCAGCTGAGAGTGAGGAAGAAGAGGAAGAAGAGGAAGAAGAGGAACCTGAGGAGAATTGGTTAGAAGAAATCTATGATCAAAACTTAGAATTACAAAATCGTGTTCATGAGTTAGAAGAGCAGGCTGAAGAACGGCAGGCGGTCGTTGAGCAAAGAGATGTAACGATTCAAAATTGTGTTACCCGATATGTGATGCTCGAACAAAATCACGCTTTGGCAGAGTGTAAGATATTAAAGTTGGAATCTGAGAATTCAAATATCAAGGATCAGCTAAAAGAAGAAACAACTGAACGAGTGAGAATGCAGGATGCGTGGGTAAAAGCCGCACGACGTGTTGATATTGTAGAAAGAGATGTCCGATCCAAAAAGGCTAAAATAAATGATATACATTTCTCTTTTTGGACAGCAATTGGGAGAACCCAACATCGAGTTTTGAATTACCCTGTACAGAGCGGTCAATCTGAACTCGATATGGATCGAAGATTGATGATTCAGATCATGAAGCAGGAGTACGATGAAGCAGTTGAGGGTGGAATATGCCCTATATTAAAGTCAATTCCAACGATAGAGATGACATCAAATGTTACCCCAGACAAGTCAAAGCCGGGTAGTTCAAGGGAGAGCGGTTGTCATGACTTCCCAACAAGTGAGGAACCCAAATGAAGTTATCGCGGGTAAGCTAATCATAAACCCTTGCGAAGTTTGTACCTTATTCGATACTGGTTCTACCCACTCTTGTATTTCACCTAGTTGTGTTCAACGTTTAAACTTGGCCTTAAAAATTTTTTTTTTATTAGACTTGACTTATCTGTTGAAACTCTGTTAGGAGAAACCTTCGTTAACTCCACTAATTATAAATCTTATTTGATTCAAATCGACACTTTCACGTTACCTGTCGATATGTGATTTTTGGAAACGATTGGTTAACTATCCATTATGCTTTTCGTAAGGTTGTTAATTTTCATATTCCTAACCAACCTGTTATGCGAATTCAAGCAACCAAACCACTAAAGTCAATCATTATCATATCAAGCCATAAGTAAAGATCCCCGTTCCTTTCGTTGTTGACTTCCTGGTGTGGAATGCATCGAAGCCAGACTTTCCGTATGAGACGTTGTAAATGACGATGGCAAGCTGATAGATATCAATGTGACGTGTTATCCAAGTATGGGATGAGAGTCACAGTTTTGAATGATATTTCTATTGTTAATAAATTTCCTGACGTATTCTTGTAGATTTCCTAGCCTGCCCTAGAGCATGAAATCAAATTTTGTATTGACCCCAGTACAAAACCCATTTCTTAACCCCTCAAATATTTCTTTACTTAAAACGAACGTATCAGGCGCCAAAGACGTTGGCTCGAGCTGTTAAAGATTACGATCGTACCATTTAATATCATCGTGGAAAAGTGAACGTGGTAGGTGACGCGTTGAGTAGAAGATCATATGCAAGTACGAGTACGATACTGTCAACACAAAGGCCCATTTTGTGTGACTTGCAAAGGATGGAGATAGAGTTAAAGACTCTAGGGATCCACGTGATGATGTCAAATAATACGAGTAGAATCGACTTTAATCGATAAAGTTAAAGAAGCTCAAACTAAATACTCAGAGCAGATGAATGAAGAAGGTTCAAGAGGGCATTATTATAGAAGCAAGAATCGACGGATAGAGTAAATCTTAACCCTCAATTTTATTGACCCATTCGAAATCCTCGATGAAGTAGGAACTGTGGCCTATAGACTCGTTTTGCCGCCAAGTATGCCACGTGTTCATAACGTTTTTAACGTATCAATGTTACGTAAATATATGGACGACCCGAACCACATTATTGATTTAGAACCGGACGAGATAGCAGAAGATTTAACGTTGAGGAGATACGTGTTAATATCTTGGATAAGAAGGATCATATTCAACACTCAAAGGTTATACCTCAAGAGTTAGAATTTAAAATGAAGTCAAGGTATCCTCACCTGTTCGGCATACCAGGAACGTACGTAAATTTCGAGGGCGAAATTCCATAAGGAGGGGAGATTGTGAGATTCCAGATTTTATAAATAAATATTTAATTTTTTTTTTCGAAATAAATTTTTTATATTATAGTGTGGATTTGAGATAATGTTATAGTTGTGGGTATTATTTATAAATTTTACAAAGTATGCAAGTTGTTATAATATTCGATTGGTCGGAGAATATTCTTTTTGTCGGGGAATATCCGTACGACGACACAATCATTGGTGGACCCCACAACGAAATTATTGTCTGATTGAGAAAACGACAAAAATATTTTATGAAAATAACGGCGGAAGTTTTACCGTTAATACTGTTGAACTACTCGGTAGTAAAAGTACAGTAATATGCGTGGTTGCATAGTAGCACACGGTATTGATTATTGATGCTTACGTGAGAAGTCACTCAGTTTTGTTTATTTTATAAACCCCTATTTTCAAAATAATAGGTAGAAATTATTTAAAGGTGGGGCCCACATGTGGGGTCCATATGTGTTGAAAATAATTTTGGAAATGGGGAGAGAAAGAGTATACGTATGGGATAGGAAAGATATATATATATATATATATATATATATATATATATATATATATATATATATATATATATATGTAATGAGTATGTGGTGGGAGAAAAGGATAGGTGAAAATGATAGGTTGATGTATTGTGTGGGAAAGGAGGGAAGTATTTTATATAGATATATATGTTAGTGGATTTTGGTGGAGTATTGAAATGATGAGGGAAGTATTTGTTTTTTTATTATATATAATGTTAGTGGAGGATGGTGGAAAAGGTGGAGTGTATTATATATATATATATTATATGAGGTGTGGGTAATATATGAATATATATTATATGTGATGAGTGTGTGTGTGTTGGTAAATGTGAGTGGTGGAGTGTGTGAATATATATATATATATATATATATATATATATATATATATATATATATATATATATATATATATATATATATATATATATATATATATAATCTAGAAAATTGGATAAATAATAGGTGGGGCACATGTTTGAAATTGGTGGAGGAAATTTGAACGCATGTTCAGATGGTTTAAGTTTTCAACCAACATGTGGCTATATATATATATATATATATATATATATATATATATATATATATATATATATAGGTTGATTTTGGATTTTGGTGGAAGGAGTACGACATGTATTATATATATATATATATATATATATATATATATATATATATATATATATATATATATATATATATATATATATATGTATATATATAAGTTAAGTTTGAAAAATTGGCAGGGAGGATAAGATGAGTTCACGGGGTTTCACCCGTGATTTCTTTTTCTCTGCACATGTTATATATATATATATAATATATAATATATTATATTTTATTTAAAAGATTTTGCTTTAAATATGGACCGTCAGATTAAAGTAAATCAATCTGGACCGTTCATGAGTTAGTTACTTGCAATTCATTCTTCTATAAATAGCAGCTCATTCTTTCATTATTTCTTACGAATTCACTGAAACTCTAGAGAGAGAAATTATAGAGAAACTATAGAAAAGTATTCTGCTACTCCCCTACTCTTATATCCAGTTTCTTTTACGGTAGGGAATATTATTTCTTTTATATTCATGAAGAGAACTTCTATTATTCCATTCTTTATTATTCTGTTGGAATAACCAGTATACGCGGTCTACCCTATACTTGGTGACATTATTCTATTATTCTGTTGGAACATCCTGTCTGTGTGTTTTACACCGGACCTGGTTCCGTTTTTATTATTATTCTGTTGGAACATCCTGTCTGTGTGTTTTACACCGGACCTGGTTCCGTCTTGTTATTATTCTGTTAGAACATCATGTCTGTGTGTTTTACACCAGACCTGGTTCCATTATTTATTATTCTGTCGGAATATCCTGTCTGTGCGTTTACGCCGGACCTGGTTCCATTATTTATTATTCTGTCGGAATATCCTGTCTGTGCGTTTACGCCGGACCTGGTTCCATTATTTATTATTCTGTTGGAATAACATGTCTGTGCGGTCTATCGCATGCATGGTGATTTCTTTTGTTATTCCATTCTTTATTATACTCAGTTGGTTAAGTTTTGACTTCTATACTCCATGAAATTTGTGGAATATCCTTGATATTTGCGCTTCATCTAGTATCTATTCATGAAAATATTCTCCTAATCAGTCTTGAAGTTTACTCCACAAAGCAGTATCATGTTGACAATTTGGACGTTATTAATTCCTGGATAAATTAATTCTTGAACTTGTTTTATTGAATTCTTATATCATTGTCATCATCCTCATGTTTATATTCTGTTGAAAGTCATCTATGGCCTGTAGTGCATAGATGGACTTGGTATGATTATGACCAGGGATTATTCGGTATAATCATGACCATAATGTTACAAATGATGTGGTAAAAGTCCTCATTGGCCCGTAGTGCATTGATGGACAGTTGTTGGCATGATCATGACCATTAATGAATACACGAATATCCTTGGCCGTAGTGCAGGGGTGATTCGATGATGTGGATTATTTTATTAAGCTGAGTCACAGTGATAACAGTGTTGAAAAACCTTTTAAATCATAAAAGATAGTAGAGTTTATTTTCTACTTGACTCTTTTAATGGATTGCTTGTTCCGCTGCAGTTAAACTTGATGTCTATTATATTTTATTAGTTTAACATTGTTGAAGACTAATGATAATTTATTCTGCATTATCTTAGTCATAATATTTCTTACTGGGCTAGTTGAGCTCACCCTTTCTTTCACTGTTCTCTTCAGGAAATGAGAACGTAGCTGGGGCAAGTCGGGGAACGGAGTGATAGTCCGAATGATAGTATCAGTTAGTAGTCCTTACTATTCTATGTAATGGTGTGTTAATAAATGTAATGAGGACTCCTTTTGAGTATGAATACTCTCTAGAAGATAATATTTGTATTCAAACTCACAGTTTATGTTTTGTCGTATTGTATACGACGGTTGTATTTGTATTTTGTACTATGTATCTGACGACCAAGATGGGTGATGTATACCTATTTTTGGGGGCGTCACACTATAGACTCACCTTACCACCAAGTATGTCTCGTGTTCATAACGTTTTTCACATATCTATGTTACGTAAATATGTGGAAGACCCAAACCATATTATTGAATTAGAACCAGACGAGATAGTGGAAGATTTAACGTATGAAGAGGTACATGTTAAAATCTTGGATAAGAATTAACATATTCTACGCTCCAAGGTTATACCTCAAGTCAAAGTTTTGTGGAGAAACACGATGTTGAGGAAATGACCTGGGAGTTAGAATCTGAAATAAAATCAAGGTATCCTCGCCTTTTTGACATACCAGGTACGTACCCTAATTTCGAGGAAAAAATTTTATAAGAAGGGGAGGTTGTAAGATCCCAACTTTCATGAATAAAGATTAATTTTTCTCGAAATATATTTTTAAAAATTATGGTGTGGATTTGATATAATGTTATAGTTGTGGGTAATATTTATAAATTTTACAAAGTATGCAAGTTGTTATAAAATATTCGATTGGTCGGGAAATATTCATTTTAATATAAAATATTCGTACGACGGCACAATCATTGGTAAATCCCACAACGGAATTATTGTCGGAGTTAGAAAATTACAAAAATATCTTTTTATGAAAATAACAGCGAAAGTTTTACCGTTAACTGTTGAAATACCCGGTGATAGAAGTACAGTAGTACGCGTGGTTGCATAGCAGCATACGGTATTGATTTTTGACGCTTACATGAGAAGTCAGTCAGTTATACTCAATTATTGCTACAATAATTACTACATAGTATCTCACGTTATTTGATTCAATTATTGTCAATATTTTATATATTATTAAATCAATAATTGAGATGATAAGTTATTCATATTATTATTTACATAATTAATAATGTCTAGAAAGTTCTGTCGAGAAAAGGGGTTTGGTCACCTAATTGCGTGCCAATAGGGAGAAATTCTTATCGGAAAGCTCCCTCTTTCTTGGGAACGATCTAGTTGTTAATATTGTGAGTTATAATAATGATGAATAAATGTTGTTAAAAATATTGAAATTTTTTTTATGAAGTATTTGTTATAATTTTTTATCATTATTTGGACCCCCATTTATCCAATTTTTAAAATAATCGATAGAAAATTATTCTGTATATATAATATGGTGGGACACACAAGTGATAGTGACATGTGGGTCACTTGGGGGGGGGGAGATGTCACTGGAATTGGAATGGAGGAAAGGTTATATATATATAAAACAAGTTTTGTTTTTTAAGAAAAATAGAATATATTATATTTTATTATGCATAGTGTTTGCATAATGTCTGCATAGTATTTGCATAGTAAATCAGAAAATTAAAATTTTCAGACGATCGGCGCTCGTGATTATTTACTGTGCTTCCGTGATTTTAATTTTCAAATAGTATCCTTCCATTCTCCTATAAATAGGATACTAAGTTTAGAATTAAAAATCATATCAGAATCAGAGAATTTTTCTTTTATAATATTGAGCGTATTTCTTTCGAATTTCAGAAAGTTTTGAGTATAGAAAATAGTAAAAGTTTTATTCAAGAATATCCCCGTTATACCAGTTAGAATACTCTCATTTTTAAGGTAAGGGATATTATTTTTGTTCAATACTCGTAATAAAATAATATTTTCTTCCATACTTTGTAGTATGTAAGTAATATTATTTCGTTTTAGATTTCGAAGTCTACACTTATTTTGTTAAGTTTTGGCTTCTATAATCCATGAAATTAGTAGAATATCTTTGAAATTTGCGCTTCATCCAGTATTTTTTTCATGAAAATATAATTCTGAGCATTCTTGATAAGTTTTAACTTTTTCATGCTGGAGTACTATTCACTCGGGTATTATTCACATGGGATACTATTCATGACAAAAATTAATTTCTTTTCGGTCCAAATCATTTTTGGTACAATATTATTCTTGAATCTTACTCCACAAAGCAGTATCATGTTGACAATTTGGATATTATTAAATTTTGAATAAATTAAATTATAAATCTTTAAAATTTATCCTTGATCTCAATTAATTAAATTTTTATATCATTGTCATCATTCTCATGCTTATATTGTGATGAAAGTCCTCATTGGCTCGTAGTGTATTGATGGACAGTTGATTGGTATGATTATGACCAGGGATTATTTGGTATAATCAGGACCTATAATGTAAGACCCCGAATTTTATGAAATAAAAGTATTCAATTTTTCTTATAATTACTATTTAGTAAATGGTTAAATTGATAAATGTTAAAGTTAAGGGTGATATATGAATTTTTTTTTCGAAATACACAAGTGGTTATAAAATATTCATTGTTGTCGGAGAATATTCGCTTGGTCGTGGAATATTCTTACTGTCGGAGAATATTCGTACGACGGTGCAGTCTTTTGTGGGCCCCATAACGGAAAGCGATTGGATGAAGAAAACGACAAGAGTAAGTTGTTTATAAATAACGGCGTAGTTGTTACCGTTAACACTGTTGGAATACCCGGTGGTTAAAACACAGTAATACGCGTTGTTACACAGTAGCATACGGTATTGCACCAATTATTGATTCTTACGTAAGAAGGCACTACTCAATAATTGTTACAGTAATTACTGTTCAATATTTTATTTTATTGATTCAATAATTGCTGCGTTGATATTTTATATCACTGTTGTTTTAATAATTGTCACTACACAGTATTTTCTATTATCGGAGCAATTATTCATATTATCTGAATAATATTATTAGGTAACATTATTGGTAATGTCTAGAAAGTTCTGTCTAAGGAGAGGTTTGGTCATCTAATTGCGCGCCAGTAAGGAAGAGATCCTTATTGGAAAGTCCCCTCTTTCCTGGGAACGGCCTGGTTGCCAGTACTGTGGTTCTGTAATATTATTTGTGTATAATTAATTATTGATTTATATGATGAGAAAAATATTGATTTTATGTGGATATAGATGGAGAAAATTTTTAAATGTGACAATTGTTGAAAATTAATATTTTATCTTTTTCTGATAAAATAATTCATTTAAATATATTATTTTAATAATATATTAACGGTGATATTTTTACAATGAATGTGGGATATATGAGTATATGAGGAGGAAGAGTATTTTTGTTGGATTAAATGTTTAACACATGTTTTGTGTGTTGGTGGACACAATTCTTGACCGAAAATTTATTATAGACTATAAAATCGTCCGTTTGTGGATTTCGGTCAATTTTTATTTGGAATTTGGAAAAACTTTCTTCTGCAAAGTTGTAGAGAATTGAATTTCCTATAAAAACGCGCGAGATTCAAATTTTCTGAGAAAAGGGCTATTTATTATGAATTATTGAAGTTCCGAAATTCTGAAATAATTGATTTTTGGAAGTTTTAATTATTTTTGTTTAGAAAAACATTTTTTTTGTATTTTGTGGACATCATTAACATGTGTTATGGCTGAATTCAGATGGTCAAGGTGGGCTAAGGAAAATTTGTTAAATATATTATTATTATATTCAATTTTTTGCTTTGGTGTTCTAAGCATTTTCCTATAAATAGGGTGCTTAGGTTAGAATTGAAAATCACACCAGAAACTGAAGTTTTCTCTCTATTTCTCTCTCGATATATTGAGCGTATTCTTGTGAGTATTTTGATATCTTGAGTGTTGCTATACGGTGCAAGTTCGTTCAGCGTTATTCCAGTCAGAAGTACTGCTCTTTTGAGGTAAGGGATATTGTCGTAAGGGATAGTAAGGGATGTTATTTCTTCTTAAATGATATTATTTTCTTCAATATCATTATGCCGAAGTATTGATCTGAATTTTTTATCAAATTTTTTCATGTCGGGGTTACTATTCATGAGTTACTATTCACGAGTTACTATTTATGAGTTACTATTCACGAGTTATTATTCATGAGTTACTATTCACGAGTTACTATTCATGAGTTACTATTCATGAGTTACTATTCATGTATTACTATTCACGAGTTACTATTCATGACAAAATTGGTTTCTTTTTCTAACCAAATTATAGTTGATTTATGAATATTACTCTTGAGATTAAAACTATATGTTGATCATATTATTTTTTTATCATATATAACATTTTTATAACCCTAATGATGATATTTCTCTTTGACTTGAGTGTAAAAGATGGGTAGATTATTGGTATGATCATGACTAGGGTTCTCTTTGTCCAGTAGTGAAAAGTTGAATTGTGACTGGTATGATCATGACCATTGAATTTATAATTGAATATCTTTAGCTGAAGTGCAAAGGTGAAATGATCAACATGGTTATAATTATTGGTTATATAAATTCTGAAATGATTATATATTTCTTTGAGATAATAATATATTTGGCATGTAGTGCAAATATGAACTATTGAGGAATATCTTTGGCCTGTAGTGCAAAGATGAGTTGTTGATGAATATCTTTGGCCCGTAGTGCAAAGATGACTTGTTGTTGAATATCTTTGGCATGTAGTGTAAAGATGAACTGTTGATGAATATCTTTGGCCCGTGGTGCAAAGATGAATTTATTAGTATGATTATGAACAGGAACTGTGATTTGGTATAACCATGATCTTTGATGTTTCAGGTAAAGACAGGTGATGAAAATTATCTTCGTCTTGGATGCGAAGAGGAATTTAGAATCACAATTATGATTATGAATTATTCATATGATTGTGGAAAGGAACTATTGATTGATGTTACAAGGATAAAACATTGTTGGTGGACTTTTAAAATGGAGAAGATAATAGACTTTATAGTCTATTTGACTCTTCTAATGGATTGCTCGTTCCGCTGCAACTATGGTTGAAAAGTTTTATCATCTACCATATGTTCTAAATCTCTGATTTATTACTGATGAATGCTATTGATAATTTAATTATCTTTAGTCATAATATTCTTTACTGGGCTAGTTGAGCTCACCCTTTTCCTTGTTGTTCCATTTTCTTCTCAGGAGGCGAGAATGTAGCGAGTACTAGTCGGGGTATGGAATGATGGTTCAAGACAGTTGTTTTAGTAGTCCTCACTATTTTGTAAAATAGTGTATCAATAAGTATAATGAGTTCTTAGTTGAGTATGAATACTGTCTAGATGACAATATTTGTATTTAAACTCACAGTATATGTGTTGTCGTATTTTGCACGACAATTGTAATAATAAAGTTGTTGTTATTCTCTGTACCATGTATTTGACGACTCAGAATGGGTTGGATGGATTGGACCTGTTTTGGGGGCGTCACAGTTGGTATCAGAGCTATAAGTAAAGAGCCCCGAGCCTCTTGCTGGTGACTTCCTGTAGATGGGGGATGCACCGAAGCCAGACTCTCCGTAGGGGACGCCGTTCTGCAGTGGCAAACTGATAGGTACCACTGTGAGGTGTTGTCCACGGTTGGGACATGAGTCACAGTTGGTATATATTTGTGCCCAAACTCATAGCATATGTGTTGTTGTATTTCGCACGACAATTGTTGTAATAAAGTTGTAGTTGTTATCTGTACCATGTATTTGGCGACTCAAAATGGGTTGGATGGAATGGACCTATTTTGGGGGCGTCACATTTGGTATCAGAGCTTAGGGATATGATCTCTGGCGGAGATCGGGGAATAGGACTTGGAGGGGAGAGACGAGTAAATCCTTCGCTAGTGTGTCCTACCTAAGCTTATTTGGTGGTCAGTCATAATATCGGGATATTATGTGATATGTTAATTTGTTCAATTAACCTTTGTTTTGAAGCTGTATTCTTGAATGATATCTGAAATACAGGAGATGAGCAATGAAGAAATTATGATGACAGTAAAGATGGAATCTGAAATGAAAGCAAGGTATTCTCAACTCTTTGAAATACCAGGTACGTAAATTTCGAGGACGAAATTTCATAAGGAGGGAAGATTGTAAGACCCCGAATTTTATGAAATAAAAGTATTCAATTTTTCTTATAATTATTATTTAGTAAATGGTTAAATTGATAAATGTTAAAGTTAAGGGTGATATATGAATTTTTTTCGAAATACACAAGTGGTTATAAAATATTCATTGTTGTCGGAGAATATTCGCTTGGTCGTGGAATATTCTTACTGTCGGAGAATATTCGTACGACGGCGCAGTCTTTTGTGGGCCCCATAACGGAAAGCGATTGGATGAAGAAAATGACAAGAGTAAGTTGTTTATAAATAACGGCGTAGTTGTTACCGTTAACACTGTTGGAATACCCGGTGGTTAAAACACAGTAATACGCGTTGTTACACAGTAGCATACGGTATTGCACCAATTATTGATTCTTACGTAAGAAGGCACTACTCAATAATTATTATAGTAATTACTGTTCAATATTTTATTTTATTGATTCAATAATTGTTGCGTTGATATTTTATATCACTGTTGTTTTAATAATTGTCACTACACAGTATTTTCTATTATCGGAGCAATAATTCATATTATCTGAATAATATTATTAGATAACATTATTGGCAATGTTTAGAAAGTTCTGTCTAAGGAGAGGTTTGGTCATCTAATTGCGCGCCAATAAAGAAGAGATCCTTATTGGAAAGTCCCCTCTTTCCTGGGAACGGCCTGGTTGCCAGTACTGTGGTTCTGTAATATTATTTGTGTATAATTAATTATTAATTTATATGATGAGGAAAATATTGATTTTATGTGGATATAGATGGAGAAAATTTTTAAATGTGACAATTGTTGAAAATTAATATTTTATCTTTTTCTGATAAAATAATTCATTTAAATATATTATTTTAATAATATATTAACGGTGATATTTTTACAATGAATGTGGAATATATGAGTATATGAGGAGGAAGAGTATTTTTGTTGGATTAAATGTTTAACACATGTTTTGTGTGTTGGTGGACACAATTCTTGACCGAAAATTTATTATAGACTGTAAAATCGTCCGTTTGTGAATTTCGATCAATTTTTATTTGGAATTTGGAAAAACTTTCTTCTGCAAAGTTGTAGAGAATTGAATTTTCTATAAAAACTCGCGAAATTCGAATTTTCTGATAAAAGGGCTATTTATTATGAATTATTGAAGTTTCAAAATTCTGAAATAATTGATTTTTGGAAGTTTTAATTATTTTTGTTTAGAAAAACGTTTTTTTTGTATTTTGTGGACATCATTAACATGTGTTATGGCTGAATTCAGATGGTCAAGGTGGGCTAAGGAAAATTTGTTAAATATATTATTATTATATTCAATTTTTTGCTTTGGTGTTCTAAGCATTTTCCTATAAATAGGGTGCTTAGGTTAGAATTAAAAATCACACCAGAAACTGAAGTTTTCTCTCTATTTCTCTCTCGATATATTGAGCGTATTCTTGTGAGTATTTTGATATCTTGAGTGTTGCTATACGGTGCAAGTTCGTTCAGCGTTATTCCAGTCAGAAGTACTGCTCTTTTGAGGTAAGGGATATTGTCGTAAGGGATAGTAAGGGATGTTATTTCTTCTTAAATGATATTATTTTCTTCAATATCATTATGCCGAAGTATTGATCTGAATTTTTTATCAAATTTTTTCATGTCGGGGTTACTATTCATGAGTTACTATTCACGAGTTACTATTTATGAGTTACTATTCACGAGTTATTATTCATGAGTTACTATTCACGAGTTACTATTCATGAGTTACTATTCATGAGTTACTATTCATGTATTACTATTCACGAGTTACTATTCATGACAAAATTGGTTTCTTTTTCTAACCAAATTATAGTTGATTTATGAATATTACTCTTGAGATTAAAACTATATGTTGATCATATTATTTTTTTATCATATATAACATTTTTATAACCCTAATGATGATATTTCTCTTTGACTTGAGTGTAAAAGATGGGTAGATTATTGGTATGATCATGACTAGGGTTCTCTTTGTCCAGTAGTGAAAAGTTGAATTGTGACTGGTATGATCATGACCATTGAATTTATAATTGAATATCTTTAACTTAAGTGCAAAGGTGAAATGATCAACATGGTTATAATTATTGGTTATATAAATTCTGAAATGATTATATATTTCTTTGAGATAATAATATATTTGGCATGTAGTGCAAATATGAACTATTGAGGAATATCTTTGGCCTGTAGTGCAAAGATGAGTTGTTGATGAATATCTTTGGCCCGTAGTGCAAAGATGACTTGTTGTTGAATATCTTTGGCATGTAGTGTAAAGATGAACTGTTGATGAATATCTTTGGCCCGTGGTGCAAAGATGAATTTATTAGTATGATTATGAACATGAACTGTAATTTGGTATAACCATGATCTTTGATATTTCAGGTAAAGACAGGTGATGAAAATTATCTTCGTCTTGGATGCGAAAAGGAATTTAGAATCACAATTATGATTATGAATTATTCATATGATTGTGGAAAGGAACTATTGATTGATGTTACAAAGATAAAACATTGTTGGTGGACTTTTAAAATGGAGAAGATAATAGACTTTATAGTCTATTTGACTCTTCTAATGGATTGCTCGTTCCGCTGCAACTATGGTTGAAAAGTTTTATCATCTACCATATGTTCTAAATCTCTGATTTATTACTGATGAATGCTATTGATAATTTAATTATCTTTAGTCATAATATTCTTTACTGGGCTAGTTGAGCTCACCCTTTTCCTTGTTGTTCCATTTTCTTCTCAGGAGGCGAGAATGTAGCGAGTACTAGTCGGGGTATGGAATGATGGTTCAAGACAGTTGTTTTAGTAGTCCTCACTATTTTGTAAAATAGTGTATCAATAAGTATAATGAGTTCTTAGTTGAGTATGAATACTGTCTAGATGACAATATTTGTATTTAAACTCACAGTATATGTGTTGTCGTATTTTGCACGACAATTGTAATAATAAAGTTGTAGTTATTCTCTGTACCATGTATTTGGCGACTCAGAATGGGTTGGATGGATTGGACCTGTTTTGGGGGCGTCACAGTTGGTATCAGAGCTATAAGTAAAGAGCCCCGAGCCTCTTGCTGGTGACTTCCTGTAGATGGGGGATGCACCGAAGCCAGACTCTCCGTAGGGGACGCCGTTCTGCGGTGGCAAACTGATAGGTACCACTGTGAGGTGCTGTCCACGGTTGGGACATGAGTCACAGTTAGTATATATTTGTGCCCAAACTCATAGCATATGTGTTGTTGTATTTCGCACGACAATTGTTGTAATAAAGTTGTAGTTGTTATCTGTACCATGTATTTGGCGACTCAAAATGGGTTGGATGGAATGGACCTATTTTGGGGGCGTCACATATAATGTTACAAATGATGTGATAAAAGTCTTCATTGGCCCGTAGTGCATTAATGGACATTTGTTGACATTATCATGACTATTAATGATAACACGAATATCCTTGGCCCGTAGTGCATGGATAATTCATGGATGTGATACTAATGAATATTATTGGCCCGTAGTGCATAGATAATTCAGTGATGTGAATTATTTATTAAGCTGAGTCTCAGCGATAAAATTGATGATAAATTTTTTAAATCATAGAAGATAGTAGATATCATGCTCCACTTGACTCTTCTAACGGAGTGCTTGTTCCGTTGCAGTTAAATTTGATGTTTATTGTATTTTATCAGCTTAACACTATTGAAGGCTAATGATAATTTATTTTGTATTATCTTAGTTATAATAATATTTCTTACTGGGCTAGTTGAGTTCACCCCTTTGCTTTCACTGTTCTCTTCATGAAATGAGAACGTAGCTGGGACTAGTCGGGGAATGGAGTGACGGTCCGAGATGGTTGTTTTAGTAGTCCTCACTATTTAGTGTAATAATAAATGTAATGAGGATTGAATTTGAGTTTGGATATTGTCTATGAGACAATATTCGTATAAAAACTCTCAGCTAATGTTGTATAATTAAGTTTGTATTTGTATTCAGTACCATATATTTGACAATTCAAGATGGGTGATGTATACCTATTTTGGGGACGTTACATATTTGGTTATGGATTATTGGACCTCCAATTCTTTACTCTTACTCTTTTTTTCACTTATGTTTTTGAGTTTTAAAATGAGTCAAATGACCACAAAAAAATTGCACCAAAAACTGTTTGTATAATTATTTTTTATTGACTTTTCTATAAATATAAAAAGAAGAAACTAAAAAAATTTCTCAATTTTCTTGTTGAATTTTTTTGTCAACAAATTCATATGAAAAACTAAATGATATAAGATCTTTTAAATTCTCCATAAAGTTTATAACCTCTCTTTTATAAATAAAATAAAAATAATAAGAGCAAAATAATAATCTAAATATTAATTTAAGTTTTTCTTTTAATTATTGTTTAATAAATTCAGTAACAAGAAGAGAAAAAATTTACAAAATTTTTATTCTTTTCCTTTTTTTAATAATAATTTAAATTTTATATTCTTCTCTTTCATAAAAAAAACTCAGAAACATAGTGTTATTTTTTTTTTATAGTAATAAGATAGATCAAGAATTGTGACTATCTAATTCTTATAGGACCCAATTGAATCGAATTAAAAACTTAATCATTTTTATTCCTTTTTTTTTTGACCTATTCACATGTTTTATGTTTTTTAATTACATACGCCATTAGCTGTAATAGTTTCCATTAATCATTAATAATCTAATCGACTAATCAGAGTCCCTTGATCAACTAATTAATTAAATTCATCATTGATAAAGAGGCAGTTCACTGTTCTTCTATTGATTTAAGACATCTTTATTGGTTGCAGAAGGGGGGACAAATCTACCTTAATTATTTAGTCGGTTTAGTAGGGTACATCTATTGTTGATTTGCCATTGTTAAAACAATTTTTTATTTATTAGTTTTACTCATATTTTTGAAACATGTATATATTTCCATTTTTATTTATTTAATAATCTAACTTTCTAAAAATATATAAATGGGTAAAAATATTTGAATATACTTTTACGATATGAATTTATAGTCCATTACATTAGAAATCATTTCCTAGAATAATTAATTAAACATGATCTTAACTCTTACTGAACTGGATATATAGGCCTCAATATTAACATTTGAAATGATGATGAATGTTGGAGATTAAGCAAG
Organism: Panax notoginseng; assembly: GCA_016801055.1. Lineage (NCBI taxonomy): Eukaryota > Viridiplantae > Streptophyta > Magnoliopsida > Apiales > Araliaceae > Panax > Panax notoginseng. The sequence continues at coordinate 205,108,853 of CM029015.1, read as the reverse complement.
ATTAATGATAGAGATAGAATTAATTACACGTTAAATCATGATTAGTATAGTGAAGAAATTATGACAGAAAGTGAGATTCATGTGCTTAATTTCCTTTTGAGAAATGATGGCATGCACTTAATTTGTAGTCCACTGAGGTGTATGCATGTCCATGGCGACAATTAATGTCTCTCGACATTCATCGCACGAATACATCATTCTTTTCTTCACTCACCATCCGCCACAATATTTTCATTAAAATCCATTTTTAATTCCTACTTATTGTTGTACATGTTTTTCTATATTATAAACTTATAATTTCATTTCAAAATATAAAGATTTAGTTTTACTTTTTAAAGATATTAATGTGGGACATTTTTAAATTTAAAATTGATGTGATTTATTTTAATTTTGTGCATTATTATTATTATTATTATTATTATTATTATTATTATTATTATTATTATTATTGTAATTAATAATACTTTCTACATATTCTATAATTTTTATATTAATTTTAAATATAAAATATCTCAAATTTACTTCAAAATATTAATAATAATAATCATATATCTTACTATTTTATAGTCGAGAATTTATATGTTTTTATCACATTATTCGTTTGAACTTTACACACAATCTTTATTTAGATTATTTAGAAAGTAGTTACCCTTTTTGTCTCCCTATTCTTTATGTAAAGATGAAGATTACTGTAATAATGACTGTGCTTAGAAAAATAATTATATAATTATCATGCAGATACTAAATTTGAAAATCGTTAAGTAATTAGATAACAATAATACGTACTCAGGTGAAAAAAAATTGAACACAAAAAGAGGATAAAAAATAATGTGTATAGTGTTTAAACCCACCCACGCATATATTATAGATGATAAATTAATTATAAAAATATGTGCAACCTACTCCATAAATTAAATATGCACATAAAAATATAGTCACATTTTTAAGTCACATAAAATGAATGAATTGTGTACAAAATAAAATTTATGAACTAGGTCTGGGTGTTACCAAAATTTTGTCCTAATTAAATATTACTCCCTCCGTCCCAAATTAATTGCTCAGTTTTGACTTTTTTAAGTCAAATTGACTATTTTTAGAATTAATAATTAAGCATATATAAATATATTTCTAAAATTATAAAAATTGGGATTAGTAATAAATTGTATATACTTTCTTTTGGTTATAATCACTTCACCTATATTTTAGAAAAAATAGTAAAAATATTAGTTTTAAAAATGGTCAATTTGACTTTAAAAAGTCAAAACTGAGCAGTTAATTTGGGACGGAGGGAGTAAGATATTTGATAATAACATATTTATGGGGAGTAGTTAGTATAAAGTTAACTTTGATCAATTAATTAATATAGTGTCGATATGCAGGCCACGAGGTGATCTCTCTACGTGTCAACACTGTATTAATTAATTGACCAATTTACTATAAAATTAATTTCATAATAACCGGGATTCATATTTATGTATAGTAAACAAGTTATAAATTTAGGATGTAGAATGTTCGAGCTTAGCTTGATTACTAAACCAGTATTAGTGAGCGGGATGAGATGTTTATGAAGTGTACTTCTATTCATTTATATAATTAATAATAAATTTTGAATGAGAGAAAGAATGTACATACATTAAGATTATGTTTGTTTGCAATGATTACACTTGGGATATGATTATTAATCCCAAGTGTTTTGTTTGTTTTTAAATTTGAGCTTGGGACTATTAGTTATGAGATTATAAAATAGCTTAAGATGAGAGATTATTTAATACCATGTTCTACCTGGTATTATAATCCCTAATATTTGAGATTAAAAATTGATAGACAAAATTAACCTCAATCTTTTTCTAAAATGACCATCATATCATGCAATTTCTATTATTATTACTGGTATCTTAAAATTTGTTAGTACGAAAACTAAATATTATTTTTTTTTGGAGGGGGAGGGGGGAGGAAGAGGGGGGGGAGGGGGAGGGGGTTGGGGGTGGGCGGCATGGGTAGGGTGGGGGTGAGGTGTATATATAATCACTTGAATATTATTTTTTTGGAGGGTGGAGGGTGGAGGGTGGAGGGTGGAGGGTGGAGCGTGGGGAGTGGAGAGTGGGGGGTGGGGGTGGGGGGTGGGGGGTGGGGGGTGGGGGTGAGGGATGGACAAATAGTGGTGTATACATAATCAGTAAATATTATTTTTTTGAGGCTAGGCGCGGGGGGGCGGGGGCGGGGGGGGCGGGGGGCAGGGGTCAGGGGCTATGCGGAGTGGAGTTGTATACATAATCAGTAAATATTATTTTTTTAGGGGGATGGTGAGAGTGGTGGGGTGGTGGGGGAGTGGGGGTGGGATGGGTATAATATTTCTATGTGTCAACACTATATTAATTAATTGACCAACTTACTATAAAGTTAATTTCATAAAAATCGAATCCATATTTATGTATAATAAACAAGTTATATATTTAGGATGTAGAATGTTCGAGCTTAGCTTGATTACAAAACCAGTATTAGTGAGTGGGATGAAATGTTTATAAAGAGTACCTCTATTCATTTATATAATTAATAATAAATTTCGAATGAGAGAAAGAATGCACATACATTAAGTTTATATTTGTTTGCAATGATTACACTTGAGATATAACTATTAATTTTAAGTGTTTTGTTTATTTTTAAATTTGAGCTTGGGACTATTAGTTATGAGATTATAAAATAACTTAAGATGAGAGATTATTTAATATCATGTTGTACCTGCTATTATAATCCTTAATATTTGAGATTAAAAATTGATAGACAAAATTAACCTCAATCTTTTTCTAAAATAATCATCATATCATGCAATTTCTATTATTATTACTGGTAACTGTGCGGAGTGGAGTTGTATACATAATCAATAAATATTATTTTTTTAGGGGGATGGTGGAGGTGGGGGTGGGGGCGGGGGCGGGGGTGGGGGTGGGGGTGGGGTGGGTTTATATAATCACCAAAAATTATTGACCCAGTGTGATAAGTACTATATAGTGGTGTCAAAAGTTCAAATGGAATTGTTTTTAAGAAAGCAAGTACTATATATGTTTTATGTACATTAAAATTTTGACACGTGTGATATGGCCTTTTTCCTGAAAACTATTGCCAAGAAAATATTGCTTCTTTTTTTTTGGTATAATATTTTACAGATTATCTGTGTGTTATATATTTCTTTTGGGCCAGTCCAACAATTAAGATTGTGGCCTACAATTTACCGAGCTGAGTTACTAAATAAGATGCCTATCTTCGGGTGAGCCATTTGACCCCATTCCATTTGGGTATGTCAGTCGGACCAAACCTTTTCGTAATTTATTAAGATTTTAAAGATTCTAAAAGAAACCCAAACAATTCAACAAAGTATAATAGTTATGGGCTACAAATATAGGGGATACCCTCTAATTTGGATATAACAAAAGATGGTGGCTTGTCAAAAAATTCCAAAAGACTGTCTTGATATCCAAACATAAAGGTTCAGCCAATGTCATCGAATCGGAAAAGATATCGGTTGGATAGGTGTTTGGTCGAACAAGTAGTCGAATCGTTATTGACCTAGTGACATCATTAATATATATAAAATATATATTATTAGTAATTAATAAAAATTTTAAAAATCTTATTTTTTATGAACTAAAACATAATAAAGATGAGTTACAATATTAAAAAAAGTAGTTAATTTTAATATTAAAAAAATTTCGATAAAAAATTAAAAACTGGGTCAATTAACCGGGCTTACCGATTAACGAGCCAACCCGATTTTTGACCAAAACCGGGTCATTGGTCCAAATTGGACCGGAAGGCGGACCGATTCCAATTTTTACCGGTCACACCGCTGGCCCGGTCCGAATTATAAAACACTGGGTTCAGCCCAGATGCAAAGTCACATTTTTGAAACCCTAAGTATCTAATTCAATATTCAGCCCATCATGCAAACCCACAACTCAGCTTAGTTAAAAGGTCATTTCCATTCCGCACAATCCACTGAGTCATATCCTTTATATTAGAGAATAATTTTCCACGATAATTTAAAATGTCGTAGAAACTCGAGGTTCGACAAATTTATATAAATACTGATGATTATGGATATATAATCAAAATAATCAAATATTAATATATTTTATCTTATAATAATAATAATAATAATAATAATAATAATAATAATAATAATAATATTCACTCTGATCCACAGTGATAGAGTTCAATTTTGTTATTAAAAAAATTTCAAAACACAATTTAATTTCCTTGGATGAAAATCTACATAACACAATATTCTTAAATTTATAATTACTACTTCATTATAATATCATTACTATTAAATTAAAAATTACATAAGTTTAAAGGTAAATATAGAACACAAATATACTATCATTTTTCATACTTAAAACAAAAATATATCTTTAAAATTTATAACGGGATATAAAGAAAGAAATATAATAAGTGAAAGTAATTCTTACTTGGTACACATTAGTAATTGATATGAATTTACCTGCTAGTTATTAATACTCGAACAACTTTATATTAATTTAAAATTTTGTAATTAATAAAAAAGTAAAATTATATTTTCATTTTTAAAAGTGAGTAAAATTTGGGAAATGACGTAAAAAAACACTACCCTAGTAATCGGGCAGGGTGGTTCAAATTATTGACAGCAAACAACACCAAGTGCAAGTGGGTTTTTGTTTTTCCCACCAAAAATAAAACAATATAAATATGCAACTTGGATGGTAGAATCATCCATCTCTAAAGCCCTCTAAATTCTAATCATCGCGTTTCTGAGTTTGGAAATAAAGAGTTAAAAAAATATTAATATAAAAAGAACCAAATAAAAAGTATCTTAAAAGTCCATTGACATTTTTATATTGGAGGCCTGATTTGAAATCTAAATTAATCTTTAATCGTAAAAAATGAGATTTTAGCTTAGTGATTAAGATTGAGGTACTATCACATTTATATTTCAGATTCGATTCTCGTTTAGATGATTTTGTTTTTATGCGAGTCTTATTTGATTTGTCAAATTATTTTTTTCTCTTGTAATGAAACTTGATTGATTATTTATATTGTAATAATAATGATGTATTTAATTATGAATTCTTTGGCTTCAAAAAATAACGTTAAAAAGCCACAATTGTGGTAGAAATCGAGAGGATGGTATTGTATTTTTGGATAAATTCATGATATAGCTGAAGATGCTCTAAGCCCTTACCATTAGGGGTTTACCCGTCTGATACAAATGCAAAGAAAAATAGACAAAAAATTGAATAGAGAAAGAAAATGAAGTACAAAACTAAAGAGACACGAGGCAACAACGGTTGGGAAGGTGATCGACAGAAAGGAGAGCACACCGCCTAACCAACATATTCTTAGGATCGTGACAAATCAAGACTTCTCCGGTGAATTTTATATCAAATTAGTTCATACTTTGTACAAATTATCAAACTTGTATAAGTAAATGCTACATCTACTATTCAAAGAATACCGGTCTAAAGAGCTTTTGTTGGGTTTAGGGTTTATGGTTTAGAGTTCAAGGTATATGTATCCAAATTACACCTAAATCACTGGATTCTATAAAAATTTGAGTTAAAAAAAATATTATAAATTTTTTGGGAGTCAAAAGAAAAAAATTAAAAAAAAAAATTAGGCCGGTCACTGGACTAGTCCCTAATTCCCGATCCCCTTAAAAATTTTGATAACTAAAGTACATTTTTATGTACTTCCTTCGTCCTCAAAATGATGAATATATATATATATATAATTATTTTTTCTCAAAAAGAGTAGATAAAATACATAAAATGACGATTAATTATGCTATTTAGTGGGATTTATTAATATAAAAAATAAAATCACTTATCACTTTATCAATTTTGTAGGATCATTAAAGATAAGTTTAAAACTTTATTTACTCTATTTCTTTTACTTTTATTTTATGTGTGAAATTTGTATTAATATCTTTTTGAGGGTGTAACTTAATTAAGGAAGTCAACATTTTTTCTCTAATTGTCGCAATATTTAAGATACGGTACTTTTCCTAAAAGTTGGTATTATGAGAACTTGTCAAGACACTAACCTTAATCTCCACCAATTATTCTAAATTTAAAAAATTAATAAATTTACAACAGAAAATAATATTTTTATATAAATATCACTATATATCTATAATAATACTTTTTACGTGAAAATATTAAAAATTATTGTGAAAATATCAAAATAATATTATAAAAGTAGTTATTGTTCTATGAAAAGTTACGATTTTATAATAAAATAATACAAAATATTATAAATCTCCAAAAAAAAAAAAAAATCCGGTTCCAAAAAGAAAATAAACAAACAAACAAACAAATAATTATTGTAGGGGTCCACCCAAAAGAAAAAGTGTGTGAATTGTGATGATGAGCCCATATATGTATGAAATGAAAAATACAGAGTGAAAAAATATGGACATATATAAGAAGTGTTTGTGATAGGAGCTTCTCGGTCCGTGTTTCTTGTAACTCGACTTCACATTCTTCTCCTTCTTTAACAATAGCTCAAATTAAAAAATTGTTTGTTTATAGAAACTGAAAACTACTTATTCATAACGAGTTTCTCTTATTTGCCTTGTCTTCTTTTCTCACTTTTATCCTTTTCTTCACGTTGAGGTGGAGTGTATTTACCCGCATATTCCGTTCTTCATTTCTTCATCCATCTTGTCAAACTATTTACGTTTTCCGATTAGTTCTGTTTATTAATCGATCTTTTTGTTTCAATTTGCTCTACCCAATTATTTTCTTTTAGAAATCTAACTTTCTTAGCAAAGAAAAGTGGGTGAAAACGCTCTAGGGATAAATGGGGAGGTTGTTTGTGGTAAATCTAGAGGGGAAGATCTATACCTGCAAGCACTGCCATACCCATCTTGCTCTATGTGAAGATATCGTTTCTAAGGTATATACCCAATTCGGATAAGTCAATCTGCTATTGTTTTCTTCTAATTTTTGTGGGATTTCATATGGGTGTTATTGATTGATCTTTATGGTATTTGATGATTGTATTGTTCATTCTCTCTCTGGGGTTTTTTATTATTAGTTCCCTTGATTGGAGGGTATTTTGTGATTTTGGTTGTTAGGACTCGTCAGATTTGATTACTAAATTAAGATAATTACCAATAATTGAACTGCAAAATGATAAGTTTTTCATCATTGGGTTGGTCTTAGATTTTCTCTGGTAAAAGTCAATGATTTCCCAACCACAAAAGTAATAATTGCATTACAAGGTGATAGCTTATCTAATCATTGGGTTCTTCTTGAAATTTATCTGGCAAGAGTCTATGATGTGTTATGGAAAATTTTCTTTTCAGAAAAAATGCGGACTTGTTAAATTTAATTAAAGGATTGATCTGGGTCTTATAGTTAGTGGAAGAATAAGGTTGGGTTGCTTCATGTTAGTTGCTAAGCATTTTTGGGTTTCTATTTGCTGAATTTGGCCACCTCACATGAGTTTATATCAGTAAATGCAACCAGATTCATTGTAGTGAATTTGATGGTTTAGAAGATTGTGATTGTACCTTGTTTAAGAACAATGTAACTTTCTATATTGGCCCTTTTCCTGTAGACATGAATTAGTTAGACTGCTTCTTGTATATTTGATCGTGAGTGAGCTGAATTGGATCCAAGGTTGGATTCTAATAATATTGTCATTCCTTTATCTACTCATGCTTAATTGAAGTTTGAAATCTACCAGACAGGGTTTGTGCTGTTTATACATTACTGCTTCCTAACTTTACTCTTCTGTTATCGTTTCTAAAGCATATTGACTTGGAAAATAACTTCTTTTTGTCAAGAATGTTTTTATCTTTTTCTTTGCAGGTGTCTTTTAGTGAACTTTCCTAAGATGAATGAGCTGACATTTTAATCTCAGTTTCTGCTTCTATAATAGGAAAACAATTGTGTTTGCGCTTGCATAAGCACATAGATTAGCAACGCCCCCCAAATCCATATCTTTGCTTAGTTGTATCATGTATGCATTGATGCATCTTCACAACTTGGAATTTTTTTATTTAATAAAAGAATGGTCCCTGAAATTATCAAATTATGAAAAGACAGAGAGCCTTTTTTTAGTGAAGCTTATAGATTTTGGAATGACTGGCAGTATTGGATACTAGTTTCTTGAAATATAGCATGCTATAAACCCTTTTAACATAGTTTTGTTTTTCTGTTTTGTTCCTTTCTGGTGTCCAACATTCAAGTTGTAAGGACCAAAATTTTCTGATTATGTATTTTCCCTTTGTTATTTCATCCAGTCATTCCACTGCAAGCATGGGAAAGCTTATCTCTTCAGTAAGGTGTAAGTTTTTCTTGATTTTGGACCTCCCTTGCATCTTACCATTTCTTTTTATTTTTTGGACAACTACTTCAGACTATTTTTGCCTGAGTTTTCCTTTTTCAATGTGCCCGAACATTTGCTATGTCAGTTGCTTATCTTTTATTGTAGTCCAACATCTCCAACTGTATGCATGTTGAACCACTGAATTCATGAAACTTCTTAGGTTCAGTTTCATATGTTGCTAAAATTTTCTGTAAAAACCATATTAATGTGACTTGCTCACTATATGAGTGCACTCGTTAAACTTCCAGATCTCATCATCTGTTAAAACCATAGAAATAGTTTTTGTGTGCTGCCCTGCCCTCATGTTTTACTTGATTCGGTATGCCTTGAGGAATGATTTAATATCTAAAATGTTACAGATCCTTTTTGCTATTTACATATTGTTTACTTTCTCTGCTATGAAGCATGGCAAAGAATGTGGCACAACACATCATGAAAAGATCTGTACTCTTAAACTTATGAAATTAGTACAAACGTTTGGAGACAAGGAAGATAATATACGTATAGAGTGGTGTGTATTATGTACATCATACACCACCTTATGAATATTAATGGCTTTAAATTCATACGCTCTGTATGAATGTTATAGTAAATTATTACCTTCTCTGAAAAGATATATACACAACTAAAGCATTTGTTCATTATAAGCATGGTTCTCCATGGACTACCATTCCTTAAAGTTGAATGTATGTTTCTTTTTGTGTTGTGTTCTTCTGTTTGTATTTCTATTTCCCCCCTTTTGATATGACTTGATTTCTCAGAGAAAGTAGATTAAGCATGATTAAGTAGCATTTACTTCGTGTTTGTACTTATATCAATTTTGACTTTTCTTTGGATCTGCACTTTCCTATTCTCAAGCAAGTTGTGATCAACACAGAAGGTAAGAGTACCAAAAGCAAGTTTTAAAAGTTTCTGAAATTATCATTGTTTTTTGAATTTATGGCTTGTCTAAGAAGGGTTGACAAAGAAGCATACAAGAATGTTGTGATATATGAGAACAAAAGTGAAAGAAGATAGAAAATATAGGCTGTTAACATATCTTTATATCAATTTACTTCTTGGATATATGTCAAGTTTACAAGGTTTTGGATATATTGTGATAGCAAATTCAGTGAGAACAAAAGTGAAGAAGATAGAAAATAACAAAAATTTAAACAGTCTCATTTGAATCACCACGTTGTTGGAACCATTTTCTAGTCTTCTCTTTACTAATATACTAATATAGTAGTAAGTAGTATTGCTTTTTCTCCAATGTGAGACTAAAGAAAATAAGTTTTTTCAAACAACATACCATCTTTTCAAATTCTCAATTTTAGGTTTAATTAAATGTCAAATCTTCTTATTACCAAATAACAAGGAGAAAACATTGTAATTTTGCTCGTCTCCGACACTAGTCAAACTGTCCTATTTTGTATTTATTGTACTTTTGAAGATACGAGAATGGGAATGGGCAGAGGAGTATGATTTGTGATTGCAGGTAGCAAAACTTAGTAGGCTAGCAAACCGTAGAATAAAATTTGATCAGGTACTACCTCCGCATGGCTAGACAGCTAGTTACATGGTCTTACTAGAACCTTAACCCTTCGTTGGCATTGTATGTTCTGATTTTGATGCTTCTATATATCATGTAAATTTCCTCTATTTTGGCAGAGTGAACATCACTGTCGGGACGAAGGAAGAGAGAATGATGATAACCGGATTGCACACAGTTGCTGACATATTCTGCGTCAAATGTGGGTCAATTGTTGGTTGGACATATGTAAGATCAGGATGCAGATATTCTAAAATTATGATCTCCATGTGTTCCAATTCAACATGTTAAATCTTTTGTTAATGGAATCCTCCACTTTCAGGAGACTGCCCGTGAAAAGAGCCAAAAGTACAAGGAAGGCAAATCAGTCCTTGAGCGGTTAGTAGATAATTAGTTTTATGGGTTAAAAGCAATTTGTGTTGCTCTGAGCCTAATTTAGATTTTGCAATATAGTTGGTTAACTGTCGGGTCAACTCATATTAATTGGAACCAAATGGGTTGGTTAATTATTTGGGTTTGGTAAAGTTTGAAAACAGGTTAACTATTTTTCGACCTATATTTTATTCTAAATTCAAATCAAAAATTCTTTCCACCCATATTTACATATTCAAAAAGCTCAACCACACACCCACCCTACTCCACCCACACCTACACCCACACTCACACCCCACCCCCACCCCACCCCCACCCCCACCCCCAAACCCAAAAAAATAATATTATGTGATTATGTATACACCTCATATTCTCACTCCTCCAACCCCACCCCACCCCCACCCCCACCCCCACCCCCACCCCACCCCCACCCACACCCACACCCACACCCACACCCACACCCACACCCACTTCCACCCACACCCACACCCACACCCACACCAAAAAAAAATAATGTTATGTGATTATGTATACACCCCTTACACATCCACACCCACACCTAAAAAAAATAATATGTATACATCACTCACCTCACTCCCTACCCCCACTCACCCCACCCCACCCCACCCCACGCCACCCACCCCCCTTACCCACCCCCTACCACCTACGCACTCCAACCACCTACCCACCTACCCACCCACCAACCCCACCCCATCCACGCCACCCACCCCCACACCCAACCCACATAATCTATAATTATATGGTTCCAATCCACATAATCCATATTAAAAATGGTTAATATGGTTTTAGTTCTTAAATGGAACCATAACTATGTTTTAAAAATCAAAACAAACCCATAACCATATTTTGCATGGCCTAGCATAGTTACACTATCTTTGAGATTGGTTTTTATCTGTAATGCAGGTTTAAGATTTCAGGCCCCGACGGATCAAACTACTGGGCCAGTCATGAAGCACATGTTGGTGGAAGTGATGCAGATGATGTTTAACTTTGCCCCAAATTTCAAATTGTACATTCTTCCTTCCCCTAATGTTCTTACTAAACAAATTGATTTCTTATTTTGGGGGATTACTTCAATTGGCCCCAATGATGTGTCAGAGTCACAATTGTTAATATTCATTTGAAAGTCATTTGATCGGTTTATATATTCACGTGATTTTTGATATTTTCACATAGTTTTCTCTCACATGAGAAAAAAAATGAGTCTCACCTTCATGCATGTGAGAGATGCATGTGAGAGAGGATCATGTGAAAATATCAAATATCTTGTGGAAATAATGCTCCCCTCTATACATTTCTGCAATTCAAGATTTATGAAAGTTTCATATATGTACATGGAATAAGTAAGAATTAAGAATGAGGATCTCTTAATTATTTAATATTTATTTTAATTAATTCTCCATTAAATTGTATTAAAACTGAGATACTGTTAGTTAAACTAAAATGATAGGACAAAAAACTGAGTTAATTATTAACGTGATTCAAGGTTTTGATCCCTTCTAGGCTTTTGATCGGAGGAGACTTCCTATCCCGTTTTATATTAGTGAAACAAAATAAGAAATACAGTTTTTAATAATATTTTTGTTGGGGAAATAATTGAATTTAATAATTTTCAATAAAAAAAATGTATACTCCACTTAATTATTAAGTTATTCAATGGATTTCATTGAGATAATTGTAAAATAATAATATTCATTTATACTAAATTAATTAATAACTATATAATATTCAATTATAGTCGATCCTTCATTATAACAGTTAAAGTCTGTTCTGCCGCTTCGAGTGACTAGCGGCTAAAAATAAGAGATTTATTGAAAATTTAATTTAATATAAATAGGAGCTATTATGGTCTTTTTCCTTGTTGCTACTAGTATTAAGGTGCTGTTTGTTTATATCTGATTATTTTTTAATGAATTGTCTCTTATTCGCTAAGAAGCATAATGTTATTTATTTTTTTGTTACATCTGAATGCCTCTTAATTGGTAAGACAGAAAATAAAATTTTAATAATTAAGAGGTACCTCTTAATGAATTTTTTTGATATAAATATATTCAACAATATTATGCATTCATTTTTATTAAATTGAATATTTAAAATTATTAAATAAAATTTTACCCTTTAAAATGGTAAAATAGTGTCATTAAGAGACAACTTACTATTTAGTTATCAAATAATTTTTTAGATTCAGACATCATAACCATTCAGATGATCTAATTTATTAAGACATCATAATCATTCAGAACTTAATTCCCAAATTTATCAAACATAACCTAAGACTTTCACTTTTACTACTTCTAGTAACGGAGCAGAAGTGTTGTAGTTCAATAGTTCCCATCAATTTTGTCCCTTAGATCAATCTATGAATGAATGGATTAGCATTTGATAAAATATTGTTCATAACAATCATTTGGATCCAGTTGTCATAGAGTTAACTTCATAATAAGTTGGTCTGTTAATCAATACAGTGCTGATACGCAGATATAAAAAATTATTATGATTTATGAATCACTTCCCACTATCTCTCTCTCTCTCTCTCTCTCTCTCTATATATATATATATATATATATATATATATATATATATATATATATATAATATATACTAGTAATTACTCGTGCATGAATGCACGCCGTAAATTTTTTTCTCTCTCTCCGTTTCAACAATCTGAAAATTAGAATGAATCTGAACTGTGACGCCCCCAAAATAGGTATACATCACCTATTCTGAGTCGTCAAATACATGGTACTGAATACAAAATACAAACTTAATTATAAAACATGAGCTGTGAGTTTTAATACAAATATTGTCTTCTAGACAGTATTCAAACTCGAAATAAGTCCTCATTACATTTATTTTTATACTATTTCACAGAATAGTGAGAACTACTAATGCTACAATCTGGACCGTCACTCCGTTCTCTCGATTAGTCTCAGCTATATTCTCATTTCCTGAAGAGAACAATGAAAGCAAAGGGTGAACTCAACTAACCCAGTAAGAAATATTATGACTAATATAATGCAAAATAAATTATCGTTAGCTTTCAACAGTGTTAAACTGATAAAATACAATAGACATCAAGTTTAACTGCAGCGAAACAAGCAATCCATTAGAAGAGTCAAGTAGAACATGAAATCTACTATCTTCTATGATTTAAAAAAAGAATTTATCATCGATTTTATTGCTGAGACTCAGCTTAATAAATAATCTACATCATTCATCCCTGCACTACGGCCAAGGATATTCTTTAGTATCACGACCACAAATTATCCAAGCACTACGGGCCAAGGATAATCGTGTATTCATCAATGGTCATGATCATGCCAACAACTATCCATTAATGCACTACGGCCAATGAGGACTGTATGACCCCGAATTTTATGAAATAAAAGTATTCAATTTTTCTTATAATTACTATTCAGTAAATGGTTAAATTGATAAATGTTAAAGTTAAGGGTGATTTATGATTTTTTTCAAAATACACAAGTGGTTATAAAATAATCATTGTTGTCGGGGAATATTCGTTTGGTCGTGAAATATTTTTTTCTGTCGGGGAATATTCGTACGACGGCGCAGCTATTTGTGGGCCCCATAACGAATAACTGTCGGGTGAAGAAAACGACAAATTTGAGTTTTTACAAATAACGACGTAGTTGTTACTGTTAACACTGTTGGAATACCCGGTGATTAAAATACAGTAATACGCGTTATTGCACAGTAGCACACGGTATTGCACAGTATTTTTAAAATTATTGATTCTTACGTAAGAAGGCACTACTCAATAATTGTTACAGTAATTACTGTTCAATATTTTATTTTATTGATTCAATAATTGCTACGTTGAAATTTTATATTGTTGTTGTTCAATAATTGTTGCTGCACAGTATTTCCCATTATCAGATCAATAATTCATATTATTTAAATAGTATTATTAGATAACATTATTGGCAATGTCTAGAAAGTTCTGTCTAAGGAGAGGTTTGGTCATATAATTGCGCGCCAGTAAGGAGAAATTCTTATTGGAAAGCCCCCTCTTTCCTGGGAACGGCCTGGTTGTCATAAATGTGATTCTGTAATATTATTTGTGAATAATTAATTATTGATTCATATGATAAGGAAATATTTATATTATGTGGATATAAATGAGGGATATATTTTTGTGGTTAAAAATGAAGGAGTTAATGTTAAGGTTTTTATCAGTATTTTTGTCGGAATGGAGGTATTAAAAATCAGGATTTTTGAGATATTTTACGGGGGTTATAATTTTTAATCCGACCGTTGGATCGTGGTAATTTTTGGATATGTTATACATATATAAGTTGAGTATATGTCCACAAAGTTTGAACCGTTAAAAATGAACGTATGATTTGTTATGAATTTTACGAGATGACTGGTTCAGAAATTGTTGAATTTTCGGAGTTTATCATTTTGGTGGAAAATTCTAGAATTGGTGGGCCCCACTTGTGGTTGGTGAAGAAATGTGTTGAATTATATTTCAAATGTGGTGGGTGGGAATAGTAGCAGGTAAAGCCATCAGGTTGCAGGTCAAACCTACCAAAATTTTCCTATAAATAGATGGCTAAGTTAGAATTGAAAATCACACCAAAAACATAAGCTTCTCTCTTTCTCTCTCTATATTATGAAGCATATTTTGTGAGTTTTTAGATACTTGGTGAGTTGCTATTCATCAGTGCAAGTTTCCTTCAGCATCATATCCGATATCCAGCCAGAAGTACTGCTCTTTTGAGGTAAGGGATTGTAAGGGATAATAAGGGATTTTAAGGGTTGTTATGTTTTTCAGTTTCGTAATTTTTCTGAACTTCAAAAATTCTGGAAAAATTTGAAATGATATTTTGATGAGTTTTCTTGATTGTGTCCAAAAATGGTGATTTTTGGATGTATAGATTAAGAGTTATGAATTTTATGAGAAAATACTATTTTAAAAGTAACAGCTTATGATTCCTTGTGGTTAACTCCAAAATTGATGAAATTTTTATTGGGAGTACATGTATATGATAGAAGTATACTCTGTAAATTTCAGAATTTTTAGACAAAAGTATAATTTTTGATAAATGTCTAAATATTCGGCTATTTTGGCCATATGAAAAATAGTAAATGACTTTTAAAAATTCTGAGAAAAATATATGTTCACTATGGGACTATATTATGCTAAATTTCAGAAAAGAAATATTTTTGGAACGGATTTGGTATTTTTCATGAAAATAGTCTAGTTGTGAGAAAATGAATTAAATATGTTATGTGAAGTAAGAAAATTGAAAAAATAGGATTTTATGATTTGAGAATCCTATATGAGGTATATGCAAATTTTTTATGAGGGTTTTGATTATTGGTGATGAAATCTTATGAGTTTGGTATTTTTGAATGATTAAATGTATTATTTAGTAAGTGTAAACAATTTAAATAAATTGTTATATAAGCTTAAGAAATGTTATTCTTTCAATATCATTATACCGAAATATTGGTATGGATTTTATTGTGGAATTTCTACCTTTTTGGTGTCAGAATTACTATTCATGAGTTACTATTCACGAATTACTATTCACGAGTTACTATTCACGACAAAATTGGTTTCTTTTTCTAACCAAATTATAGTTGATTTATGAATATTACTCTTGAGATTAAATCTATATGTTGATTATATTGATTTTATTATCATATATAACATTTTTATAACCCTAATGATGATATTTCTCTTTGACTTGAGTGTAAAGATGGGTAGATTTTTGGTATGATCATGACTATGGGTTCTCTTTGGCCAGTAGTGCAAAGTTGAATTGTTGACTGGTATGATCATGACCATTGAATTTATAATTGAATATCTTTAGCTTAAGTGCAAAGGTGAAATGATCAACATGGTTATAATTATTGTTTATATAAATTCTTAAATGATTATATATTTCTTTGAGATATTAATATCTTTGGCCTGTAGTGCAAAGATGAAATATTGATGAATATCTTTGGCCTGTAGTGCAAAGATGAATTGTTGATGAATATCTTTGGCCTGTAGTGCAAAGATGATATGTTGTTGAATATCTTTGGCCAGTAGTGCAAAGATGAACAGATGTTGAGATAAACATGACCAACTGGTGATACAAATGAATATCTTTGGCCGTAGTGCAAAGATGAAGTTATTAGTATGATTATGAACAGGAAATGTGATTTGGTGTAACCATGATCTTTGATGTTTCAGGTAAAGATAGGTGATGAAAATTATCTTCGTCCTGGATGAGAAGAGGAATTTAGAACTACAGTTATGATTATGAGTTATTCATATGATTGTGGACCAGAATTGTTGATTGATGTTACAGGGATAAAACATTGTTGATGGATTTTTAACATGGAGAAGATAATAGACTTTCTAGTCTATTTGACTCTTCTAATGGATTGCTCGTTCCGCTGCAACTATGGTTGAAATTTTTATCATTTACCATATGTTCTAAATCTCTGATTTATTATTGATGAAGGCTATTGATAATTTAATTATCTTTAGTCATGATATTCTTTACTGAGCTAGTTGTGCTCACCCTTTTGCTTCACAATTCCTTTCAGGTAATAAGAGTGTAGCTGGGTCGAGCGAGGGTAATGGGGAAATAGAACGGTGGTCTCTAGCTGTGGATGTTCTCTCGAAGCAGTATAGAAAAGTTCATTTAGTAGTTATATTTGGTGAATCCAATAGGGTAAGGTGTACCCAACGTTGGAAGGGTGGTTTGCCACTATTATACAAGATGTCTAACAACATACAACCTCGTGTCATCATAAGACAGGGATGTGCTCATCCACTTGCTGAGTATATATACGAGCACTACCTATATAATCTTGGTGTTTGTTTAAAGTATAATTCTCAATTAGAGACAGTAGAGATAATGATATGTCAAGAGAAGACTCACCATTGAGAAGAATATGATAGTAATCTTCTCGTTTTTCTTTGGGGTCTATTGGGTAAACCAAGGATAATTCTGTGGCCATATGATATCTATCATAACCTAGAAACATGGCCTCCCATGTACGAAGGTTTCCTTAAGCACTTCCCAAAGATTCTAATTTCTAAAACAGTTTTTGACTATACATTTATGTAAAGTGTCATTGTGACGTGTTATCCAAGGTTGGGACATGAGTCACAGTTGCTATATATTTGTACCCAAACTCATGTCATATGTGTTGTTGTATTTTGCACGACAATTGTTGTAATAAAGTTGTAGTTGTTATCTGTACCATGTATTTGGCGACTCAGAATAGGTTGGATGGAATGGACCTATTTTGGGGGCGTTACAAGGACTTTTACCACATCATTTGTAACATTACGGTCATGATTATACCGAATAATCCTGGTCATAATTATACCAAGTCCATCTATACACTACAGACCACAGATGTAAGACCCCAACTTATTATTAAATGAAATTAAATTTCTTCTATTTATTAATTTGAAATAGTAAGGGTTGATTTGATTAATATGGTTAGTTATGGGTAAAATGCGCAAATATTTAAAATAAGCAAGTGGTTATAAAATATTCATTTTTTCTCGGTGAATATTCGTTTGGTCGTGAAATATTTTTGCTGTCGGGAAATATTCGTACGACGGCGCAGCTTTGTGTGGGCCCTATAACGGAAAGCGATTAGATGAAGAAAACGACAAGTATAAGTTGTTTATAAATAACGGCGTAATTGTTACCGTTAATACTGTTAGAATATCCGGTGGTTAAAATACAGTAGCACACGGTATTGCACCAATTATTAATTTTTACGTAAGAAGACACTACTCAATAATTGTTACAGTTGCAAGACCCCAACTTATTAATGAATAAAATTAAATTTTCTCTAAATATTATTGTGAATAATAAGGTATTAATTTGATATAATACTTTGGTTATAGGTGAAATGTGCAAATTTTGTAAAATAAACAAGTGGTTATAAAATATTCATTTTGTCGGGGAATATTCGTTTGGTCGTGGAATATTCTTTCTGTCGGGAAATATTCGTACGACGGCGCAGCTATTTGTGGGCCCCATAACGAAAAACGATTGGATGAAGAAAACAACAAGTATAAGTTGTTTATAAATAACGACGTAGTTGTTACCGTTAATACTGTTGGAATATCCGGTAGTTAAAATACAGTAGCACACGGTATTGCACCAATTATTGATTCTTACGTAAGAAGGCATTACTCAATAATTGTTACAGTAATTACTGTTCAATATTTTATTTTATTGAAATGATTTAAAATGTTTTAAAAATCATTTAAGGGGAATATTGGTGATTTAAAAATATTTTAAGTTATTATAAATAACTTTAATATTTTGACAAGTATTTTATTAATATTTTAATATTATTTAAATATTAATGATGATGAGATTATTCAGTAGTTAAATCATTTAAAAATGATTCCAGTGTTTGAAAATTTATTATAAAATATAATAATTACTTGAAAATTATTATAAGCTTCCGAAAAATATTATGATTAATGATATCTGAATTATCTAAAAATAATATTGAAGTTTTGAGACAGAGTTTGATTGACAATAAACTTACTTGTTTGTTTGTCGGATAGGATAATCAAGACCTAGAATTGAGACCGAAGTCCAACCAGACCGAACTAGTTAGACTTGATAAGTGTTTGTATAGTTTATAAATATTGATGTGACTACGTGATTATGTGTCTAAGAGATATAGTGACTGTAAATGACAGTGTTATGTGTTGTGATATGTTATCTATGTTCTCTTTGCTAGTTTCAGCTACACTTTTATTACCTGAAAGGGGTGGTGAAGTAAAAGTGTGAGCACAAATAACCCAGTAAAGAATATCATGACTTAAGATAATTACATTATCAATAGCCTTCATCAATAATAAATCAGAGATTTAGAATATATGGTAGATGAGAAAAGTTTTCAAACATAATAGCAGCGGAATCAACAATCCATTAGAAGTGTAAGACCCCGAATTTTATGAAATAAAAGTATTCAATTTTTCTTATAATTACTATTCAGTAAATGATTAAATTGATAAAAGTTAAAGTTAAAGGTGATATATGAAATTTTTTTCAAAATACGCAAGTGGTTATAAAATATTTATTGTTGTCGGGGAATATTAGTTTGGTCGTGGAATATTCTTTTTATCGAAAATATCTGTACGACGGCGCAGTCATTTGTGGGCCCCATAACAGAATAATTGTCGGATGAAGATAACGACAAAATTGAGTTTTTATAATTAACGGTGTAGTTATTACCGTTAACACTGTTAGAATACCCGGTAGTTAAAATACAGTAATACGCGTTATTGCACAGTAGCACACGGTATTGCACAGTATTTTTGAATTATTGATTCTTACGTAAGAAGGCACTACTCAATAATTGTTACAGTAATTACTGTTTAATATTTTATTTTATTAATTCAATAATTGCTGCGTTGATTTTTTTATATTATTGTCGCTCAATAATTGTCACTGCACGTCATCTCCATTATCAGATCAATAATTCATATTATTTAAAATAATATTATTAGATATCATTATTGGCAATGTCTAAAAAGTTCTGTCTAAGGAGAGGTTTGGTCATCTAATTGCGCGCCAATAAGGAGAAATCCTTATTGGAAAGCCTCCTCTTTCTTGGGAACGGTTAGTCACAAGCCTAATAAAATTATGAAACAGTGTGACATAATAATTATACTGAGAACTTAAAATATGTGTGACATATTTTATACATCATTTACTAATTGATTTTGGTGAATAATAATAGAGTGAGGTGAACTCGAATTTGAAAGCGTCAAAAATACACCGTATTAAAATGAGGAGAACATAAATATTCTCGTGTTCCTTTGGGGACTTGAAATATTTGTTGTTGTACTTTATATGGCATTGTAATAATTTGGGTATGAATATTATCGTATTATATACGTTACAATATTTGTATTGAAACTCAAAGTATATGTGTCGTCGTATTTTACACGATAATTATATAAATGAAGTTGTCAGTAGTGTTGTATATGGCGACTCAAGATGGGTTATGTATACCTATTTTGGGGCATCACACCAACAGTGACAGTTAGTGTCGCTAAAGGCTTCAGCGACGGTTTTAATAAAATTAATTATATTAATTTCTGAAAAATCATTAAAAATAAAAATTAATTTCTAAAAATTCCTAAATTAGTTTTAAAAAATTATTATAAGTAATGAAAATTAACTTTTGATAATTTGACATATTTTTCATTAATATTTATATTTATTTGAATATTAATGATATTTAATTTATTTAATAATTATAATAAATAAATTAGTGAAAAATTATTTTAATATTATAAAAATCATTTTAAATGAGAATAAAGTGTTTAAAAATATTTTAAATTATAAAATATGACTTTTAATATTTTGAGGTAAATTTTATTAATAATTTAATATTAATGATATTAGATTTATTTAATAATTATATTAAATAAATGATTGAAAAATGGTTTTATTGATTTAGAAATCATTTAAAAATGATATAAGTGATTTAAAAAATATTTGAAGTTATAATTAATGACCTTTAATATTTTGATAGAAAATATTTCGACAATAATTCCGTTGTGGGGTCCACCAATGATTGTACCGTTGTACGAATATTTCTTGTTAAAACGAATATTCCCCGACCAATCGAATATTATATAACAACTTGCGTACTTTACAAAATTTATAAATATTACCCATAACTATAACATTATATCAAATTAACTCTATAATATTCAAAAATAATATTTATAAAAAATTCATTTTTATTTATAAAAGTTGGGGTCTTACATAAACTAGTAAGTAGATTCATAGTATATGGCAACTTCAATTAGTAATATTACATTATAAATATTGTTTTACGCATTAGAAATTTTTTTATAATATAATGTATAAAATTATATTAAATTCAAAATATGAATAATTATTAGTTAAATGAGTAAAAGAAATATTTTTATAATTTAGGAAACTTCTATGTTGTCACACATTGCATCCATAAGCTTAAAATTGTGTCAATTTGATTTTGATTGACTTCTCAGTTTTTTATTTCAATTGATTTAATTTTATTGTGTTTTTAATTAATCTTTCAATGAGTCTACTAATAAAAAAATATTATCGTGGAAGAGAAGGGATTAAAATCAATGAGAGAGAGGAGAAGAGAAATAGAAAAAAAAAATTAAAATAAAAAAGAGAGGGAGGGAGAATTTTTTGTTTAAATAATTAGGTAATGGGTCCGTCCATAAATAGAGAAAGATGATAGTAGTATTTTACTGTATCGACCACATATTAAATTTTAAAATTGACATGACTCATAAAATTTTAAAATAAAATAAAATTTATAATTAATAAAATTTATTATATATTATACAATTATAATAACTATATCAATTAAAATTAAATAATTTATATTAATTTAAAATTTAATTTACCATTGTTTAATTTTAAATTTTAAATTATATTTTTAATTTTAGACCGGTGGGAGTTATTCTTAAGCATGTCACGTTGGATAATAAAAAATTCTAAATCACGAGAAAATGGAAAATTAGGAAGTTGAAGAATGAGGAGCAAAGTACGTGAGATATTTGTTTTCTCTTTCATTTAGACGTCCAACATTTTTTCAAACAAATAAGTTTAGGGGAATAATATTTTTACATATATTTTTAATTTATTTTTATACGAAGGTGTGATCTAATATATACTCATACGAAAGAAAATAATGTAAAAATATAAAAAATACATATAAAAATATCAGTTCTCATAAGTTTATAGTTGTGTACGTAAATAGTAGGAATATGTCAGAAAAAATAAAAAAAATAAATATCACTTCTTCCATTTTAAAATTAGAGATGCATTTTATTAAACAATAATTTTTAAGAATAATTTTATATTTTTAAATATAGATTAGTATTTTTTAGCAATTCAGTTAGGGTGGTCTGATATTAAAAAAAAGTAATGATATATTAAGAACAACATGTCATTTTATAATTTTAAAATAAAAATATATATTTAATTTTAAAACTAAAAAAAATTAATCTCTAATTTTAAAACAAAGAGTGTACGTCTTTGTTTTCATTTTTTAGTTGTATAAATATGAGGGATATTTTTTTCAATATATAATATATATATATATATATATATATATATTGAAATACTTTTATAATTATATTCAATTACATGCATTTTAACATGTTTCATAATTGTAAGTCTTGCTATGTAATTCGATATATTTAAAAAATTGATATTTTTACATAAAAAGTATTGTCATAGATGTATAGCGACCCTATAAATCTATAGTGACGTTTTCATATGGAAATATCAAAAAGTCATGTGAAAATATCAGTTACCTATATTTAAGGAATTTATATTTCTACAAGTAAAATTTGATATTTTCACAAGCTTCCACTCACATAAGTGTGGGGTCCATTTACTATTCATTGAGATAGACTTTGTAAAATTATAATTTTTACTCGTAGAAATATTAATTCTCTATATTTATGTCGAATTATAATTCCAAAATATATTAATACATGAAATTGATAAAAAAATTATAGGAGGATATTATTTATTACATATCTTTTTAAAATAATTATCATTAATAAAAATTAAAAAATCGAGATAAACTTTGATAATATATATCAATTTTTTAATTGTAATTCAAAAAGATATTGCCACGGGTTAAAAGTTCAGCTAAAAAACATGCCGACTAGAATATCTGACTATGGATATAGCACGTAAATAAACTAAAGTGCAAGGGTCATTCGCTCATGTGTCTAATCGCCGTGTTAGTCGGCTGATTTATGTCGGCTTCCATCATTTTCTTTCTAATTTCATTAACTTTTAAAATATGATATGAAATGTTTATTAATTACTATCCTCCACGCACACGCGTATGAAAAAAACGTTCAAAAGTAGTGTCGGAAGTTATATTTAATTTTAATTGAATTAATAATTGTTTTATAAATTAATTAAACAAATTATTTAAAAATAAAATAAAATTTGACTCAATTACACTAAAAAACAATTACATAAAGCTAGAGGTTTTACAATAAGGGATAATTTTATAATCTCATAAGCTTTAAAGTTTTATTACAAATAAATTTTTAATGCGTGATATTGAATAAGAAATTGATATTTTGTAATATTCACTATTGATACATTTAATTAATGCAATGATTTCACATTTTTTGAGACAAAAGAATAAAATAAAATTCTAACATTAACATTATTCACTATTAATAGTTATATAATTTCTATGTTATAAATTATAAAATTACAATTAATTTTTGAATGTCAATTTAAAATATTTTTAAATTTAAAAATGAAATATTTCATTAAAATTATGAAACAATAAATCTTTTAATGATTAATATTTTTAAATAGTTTATAATATTTATTATTATATTGACTAAAATAAAAAATACATCTCAATTTTAAATTTTAAAATATTTTAAGTTAATTTTAAAAATAAATAACAATCTTATAATTTAGAATGATGGTAATAATGCATTACTTTTTAATAGTGAATACTTCCTTTTCCTCGCATGACCCATGTTACTATTAGTAATGGTTTCCTACACAATACAATTATGCCATGTTTGAATTGAAAAAATAAATAAAATGAGTGAATAAAGTAAAGATTGAAATAAAATAGAGAGTAAAATAATTTATTTTATTTTAATTGAATTGAGTCATCCAATTGTTGAGAAAAGTACGCTTAAAATAATCTCTATCTCAGGAATTATTTTTTCGTCTTTGTGCAATTAAATATGAAATTAACAAAACTAATTATGAGAACAAAAATAACAAATAAACATTCATAACCAAGACACTAAATTTATGTGGAAAATCCTCTAAATTAAGAGGTAAAAATCACGGGTCAAACTCTAAATCTCTACTATCACTAATAATGGGCTTACAATAATCCTCCCAAATTTTATGCCCTAAAACTTGAGATTATACAATAAATTAAGATAATACAAATTTACCTTTAATTAGGTTGAGAAACATAATTAACTTCACCACTCAAAAAATACCTCAAGCAATAAAGTATTCAAGCTTTAAATTGAATGAATATGACGGTGAATACCGAACAACAAACTATAATTCTCTCAATTTATTCTTTTGGTATCTTTTTCCTACCAAGCTTATCTCATGTTTCAAATAAGACTCCCTCATAGCATTATTTATAGTACTATTCCTAATTCATTCCTATTATGGATTAGAAACAATTTATTCTTTTAATCAAATTAGGGATCACATCTCCTTGTCTTGGTCACCAACAAATCTAACAATAAATCATTTTTCAACTTGGATTCAACTTTTACTAATTAGTAAGCTCCCATTAATTTAATTCCAACTTGAATTCCTTTCATGGGTGAGGACCCATACTCAACATCTCCCCCTCCGAACCCCATGAGAAGAGGGATCACCAACTACAACTCCTTACTCGGAGTTAATTCTAACGAAATCTTGGCTCAACTCAAACTTCTTGGAATTTTTAATTATCTTTATGTTCGACTTTGTATCATCGGTATGGGTCTTCTCAATGGGAGGATATAACTCAAACTTGACAGATTTTTGCTTGTCAAATTCATTCACAACCGCTGTGACGCCCCCAGAATAGGTATACAACACCCATTCTGAGTCGCCAAATACATGGTACAGAAAGCAAACTACAACTTCAATAATACAATTGTCGTGCAAAATACGACAACACATACTGTGAGTTTAAATACAAATATTGTCTTCTAGACAATATCCACACCCAAATAAATCCTCATTACAATTATTCAAACACTATTTTACAGAAATAGTGAGGACTGCTAATACATCTTTCTAGAACCATCACTCCATACCCCGACTAGATCCTGCTATGTTCTCACCTCCTAAGAAGAAAAATGGAACAAAAAGGAAAAGGGTGAGCTCAACTAGCCCAGTAAAGAATATTATGACTAAGATAATATACAACAAATTATCGTTAGTCTTCAACAGGGAAAAATCTGATAAAATATAATCGACAACAAGTTTTAGATCAACAACTGCAGCGGAAACAGCAAACCATTAGAAGAGTCAAGTAGAGAAAGAATTCTACTATCTTCTAAGATTTAAAAGTCCATCATCAATATTTTATCCCTGTAACATCAATTAATAATCATCTTTAACAAAAATTCATCTTTGCACTACAGGCCAAAGATATTCATTTGTATCATCAGTCGGTCATGTTCATCTCAACACCTGTTCATCTTTGCACTACAGGCCAAAGATATTCATCAAGTAATTATACATCTTTGCACTACAGACCAAAGATATTCAGTAATTTCATCATTTAGGACTGAGGATGATGAAAAATATCTTAAAGAGAACGAATCCAATGAGACAGAAGGACAAATAGTAGGGATTCGTATAACAGTTTATCCAAGATCAATAATACTTCATAATAATCAATTGTGAAGCAGAATTCAAAAATAAAGATCAAAACATGGATACAATCAAAGATAGTAACCATAATAGACATCTTGGACAAAAAGGGAAAATTTTATTTTTCGGTGAATAGTGCCGTATTCGTGAATAGTGCCGTATACGTGAATAGTGCCGTATACGTGAATAGTAACCCCCGACACAAAAGGTTCTAAATTTGATAAAAACTCATATCAATATTTCAGCATAATGATATTGAAGAAAATAATATCATTAAGAAGAAAATAATATCCCTTACCTCAAAATATCAGTACTTCTGGTCGGAATACCGGTATAAGGCTGAAAGAAACTTGCTCTGATGAATAGAAACTCTCAAAGTATCTAAATACTCACAAAATACACTCAATAATCTAGAGAGAGAAAGAGAGAAAACTTGTTTCTGGTGTGATTTTCAATTCTAACTTAGCCCTCTATTTATAGGAAAATTTTGGTAGGTTTAACCTGCAACCTGATGGCTTTACCTGCTACTATTCCCACCCACCACATTTGAAATATAATTCAGCACATTTCTTCACCAACCACAAGTGGGGCCCACCAATTCTAGAATTTTCCACCAAAATGATAAACTCCGAAAATTCAACAATTTCTGAACCAGTCATCTTGTAAAATTCGTAATAAATCATACGTTCATTTTTAACGGTTCAAAATTTGTGGACATATACTCAACTTATATATGTATAACATATCCAAAAATTACCACGATCCAACGGTCGGATTAAAAATTATAACCCCCGCAAACTATCTCAAAAACCCTGATTTTTAATACCTCCATTCCGAAAAAAACAAAAATACTGATAAAAATCTCAACATTAACTCCTTCATTTTTAACCACAAAAATATATCCCTCATTTATATCCACATATAAAAAATATTTCCTTATCATATGAATCAATAATTAATTATTCACAAATAATATTACAGAATCACATTTATGACAACCAGGCCGTTCCCAGGAAAGAGGGGGCTTTCCAATAAGGATTTCTCCTTACTGGCGCGCAATTAGATGACCAAACCTCTCCTTAGACAGAACTTTCTAGACATTGCCAATAATGTTATCTAATAATATTATTCAAATAATATGAATTATTGATCTGATAAATGAAAATACTGTGCAGCAACAATTATTGAAACAACAATAATATAAAATATCAACGCAGCAATTATTGAATCAATAAAATAAAATATTGAATAATAACTACTGTAACAATTATTGAGTAGTGCCTTCTTACGTAAGAATCAATAATTGGTGCAATACCGTGTGCTACTGTATTTTAACCACCGGGTATTCCAACAGTATTAACGGTAACAACT
This sequence comes from Panax notoginseng, assembly GCA_016801055.1. Classification (NCBI taxonomy): domain Eukaryota; kingdom Viridiplantae; phylum Streptophyta; class Magnoliopsida; order Apiales; family Araliaceae; genus Panax; species Panax notoginseng. The sequence goes on along the minus strand of CM029015.1, from coordinate 205,081,775 downwards.
ACGCCGTTATTTATAAACAACTTATACTTGTCGTTTTCTTCATCCAATCGCTTTCCGTTATGGGGCCCACACAAGGCTGCGTCGTCGTACGAATATTCCCCGACAGCAAGAATATTCCACGACCAACCGAATATTCACCGACCAAAAATAAATATTTTATAACCACTTGCTTATTTTGCAAAATTTGCACATTTCACCCATAACCAAAGTATTATATCAAATTAACCCCTTATTATTCACAATAATATTTAGAGAAAATTTGATTTTATTCATTAATAAGTTGGGGTCTTACAACCTCCCCTCCTTATGAAATTTCGTCCTCGAAATTGACGTACGTACCTGATGTTTCAAAAGGTGAGGATACCTCGCTTTCATTTCTGATTCCAACTCCCAGGTCATTTCTTCAATAGCATGGTTTCTCCACAAAACCTTAACTTGTGGTATAACCTTCGTGCGTAGGACATGCTCTTTCCTATCCAAGATCTTAACAGGTACCTCCTCGTACGTTAAATCTTCAGCTATCTCGTCTGGTTCTAACTCAATAATGTGGTTCGGGTCTTTAACATATTTACGAAGCATAGATATGTGAAAAACATTATGAACACGAGACATGCTTGGAGGTAATGCGAGTCTATATGCCACATTTCCTATTCGCTCAAGAATCTCAAATGGACCAACAAATCTTGGATTGAGCTTTCCTCTCTTCCCAAATCTTGTAACTCCCTTCCATGGTGCAACACGTAACAATACATGATCCCCAATATTAAATTCCACGTCCTTCCGATGAAGATCCGCATAACTCTTTTGTCGATCCTGTGCCGTTTGTATACGTTGTCGAATCGTTTGGATCTTCTCTGTAGTAATGCGTACCAATTCTGGTCCCAACAATGTTGCTTCACCCACCTCGTCCCAGCATACTGGAGAACGACATTTTCTTCCATACAACGCCTCAAATGGAGCCATACCTATGCTCGCCTGATAACTGTTGTTGTAGGAGAATTCCACCAATGGTAGGTACTTATCCCAACTCCCTTTGAGATCTAAGACACAAAGTCTTAATAGATCTTCAAGAGTTTGAATAGTCCTCTCTGATTGTCCGTCCGTTTGAGGATGGTATGCTGAACTGAATCGTAAATCCGTGCCCATAGCTTTCTGCAAGCTAACCCAAAATCGTGAAGTGAATCTTGGGTCACGATCCGAAACTATGGATACTGGCATGCCATGCAATCTCACAATCTCGTTCACGTACATACTAGCAAGACGTTCAAGGGAATAAGTCTCACGTATCGGCAAGAAATGAGCGGACTTGGTTAATCTATCAACAATAACCCAAATCGCATCTATGCCTTGAGAAACCTTGGGAAGACCTGTAACAAAATCCATAGTAATGTGTTCCCACTTCCATTTCGGAATCTCAAGTGGTTGCAATGGACCCTTTGGTACTTGATGCTCCGCTTTTACACGTTGACAAGTTAAACATCTCGAGATAAACTCCGCGATCTCTCTTTTCATATTGCTCCACCAAAATGTATGTCGAAGATCGTGATACATTTTGGTACTCCCAGGATGGATTGCAAACGGTGTGTTGTGTGCCTCCATCATTATTCTATGCTTCAAGTCAAAATCGTTAGGAACACAAAGTCTGGAGTTGACTCGAAGTATTCCTTCTTCATCGATTCTTGCTTCTGGAATAGCACCTTCTTGCACTTTCTTCTTCATACGCATCAGCTCTATATCCGTAGCTTGAGCAGCTTTAACTTTATCGATTAAAGTCGGTTCTACTCGTATATTTGATATCATCATGTGGGTACTTGGAGCCTTCATCTCTATCTCCATCCTTTGCAAGTCATACAAAATGGGCCTTTGTGTTAAAAACATTGCACTCGTACCCGCATATGATCTTCTACTCAATGCGTCAGCTACTACGTTTGCTTTTTCCAGGATGGTATTGGATGGTATGATCGTAATCTTTCAACAGCTCAAGCCAACGTCGTTGCCGCATGTTGAGTTCCTTTTGGGTGAAGAAATATTTGAGGCTTTTATGATCTGTATAGATCTCCACTTTCTCCCCATACAGGTAGTGTCTCCAGATCTTCAACGCAAAAACGACTGCTGCCAACTCCAAATCATGAGTAGGATAATTCCTCTCATATTCTTTGAGTTGTCGTGAGACATAGGCTATGACTTTCCCATGTTGCATGAGAACACATCCTAACCCTTTGCCTGAAGCATCGCTGTAGATAACAAATCCATCCGAACCAGATGGTATTGTCAAAACAGGTGCCGAAATGAGTCTCCTCTTGAGTTCTTGGAAACTCTTCTCGCATTCCTCACTCCATACGAATTTTGTATCTTTCCGAGTCAGCTGAGTTAACGGAGTAGCGATTCGAGAAAATCCTTCCACAAATCTCCGATAATAACCAGCTAAGCCCAGAAAGCTACGTACTTCGGTTACCGACTTCGTTGCTCCCAACTTTGTATGGCTTCTGTAACGACCCCAAAATAGTCCATTCCATCCAACCTATTCTGAGTCGCCAATACATGGTACAGAAAATAACTACAACTTTATTACAACAATTGTCGTGCAAAATAAAACAACACATATGCTGTGAGTTTGGATACAAATATATACCAAATGTGACTCATGTTCCAATTGTGGACATCACCTCACAATGACACCTTACATAAAGGTATAGTCAAAAACTGTTTTGAAAATTAAATCTTTGGGAAGTGCTTAAGGAAACCTTCGTACATGGGAGGCCATGCTTCTAGGTTGTGATAGATATCATATGGCCACAGAATTATCCTTGGTTTACCCAATAGACCCCAAAGAAAAACGAGAAGATTACTATCATATTCTTCCCAATGGTGAGTCTTCTCTTGACTTATCATTATCTCCACTGTCTCTAATTGAGAATTATACTTCAAACAAACACCAAGATTATATAGGTAGTGCTCGTATATATACTCAGCAAGTGGATGAGCACATCCCTGTCTTATGATGACACGAGGTTGTATGTCGTTAGACATCTTGTATGATAGTGGCAAACCACCCTTCCAACGTTGGGTACACCTTACCCTATTGGATTCACCAAATATAACTACTAAATGAACTTTTCTATACTGCTTCGGGAGAACATCCACAGCTAGACCACCGGTTCTATTTTCCCGTTACCCCTCGCTCGACCCAGCTACACTCTCATTACCTGAAAGGAATTGTGAAGCAAAAAGGTGAGAACAACTAGCTTAGTAAAGAATATCATGACTAAAGATAATTAAATTATCAATAGCCTTCATCAATAATAAATCAGAGATTTAGAACATATGGTAAATGATAAAAATTCAACATAGTTGCAGCGGAACGAGCAATCCATTAGAAGAGTCAAATAGACTATAAAGTCTATTATCTTCTCCATGTTAAAAATCCATCAACAATGTTTTATCCCTGTAACATCAATCAACAATTCTGGTCCACAATCATATGAATAACTCATAATCATAACTGTAGTATTCTAAATTCCTCTTCTCATCAGACAAAGATAATTTTCATCACCTGAAACATCAAACATCATGGTTATACCAAATCACAGTTCCTGTTCATAATCATACTAATAACTTCATCTTTGCACTACGGGCCAAAGATATTCATCAACAAGTCATCTTTGCACTACAGGCCAAAGATATTCGTCAACAGTTCATCTTTACATTACTGGCCAAAGATATTCAACACAGGTCATCTTTGCACTACGGGCCAAAGATATTCATCAACAGACCATCTTTGCACTACAGGCCAAAGATATTCATCTACAATTCATCTTTGCACTACAGGCCAAAGATATTCCTCAACAATTCATATTTGTACTACATGCCAAATATATTAATATCTCAAAGAAATATATAATCAATTCAGAATTATATAAACAATAATTATAACCATGTTGATCAATTCACCTTTGCACTTAAGCTAAATATATTCAATTATAAATTCAATGGTCATGATCATACTAGTCAACAATTCATCTTTGCACTACTGGCCAAAGAGAACCCATAGTCATGATCATACCAATAATTTACCCATCTTTACACTCAAGCGAAAGAGAATTTCAACATCAAGGTTATAAAAAATGTCATATATAATAGTAACTCATAAATAGTAACTCGTGAATAGTAAACCCGACACAAAAGATAGAAATTCTACAATAAAATCCATACCAATATTTCGGTATAATGATATTGAAAGAATAACATTTCTTAAGCTTATAAACAATTTATTTAAATTGTTTACACTTACTAAATTAATGCATTTAATCATCTAAAATGCCAACTCTTAAAATTTCATCACCAATAACCAAAACCCTCATCAAAAATCTGCATATACCTCATATAGGATTCTCAAGCCATAAAATCCTATTTTCCAATTTTCTTTCCTCACAAAACATATTTAATTCATTTACTCATAACTAGATCATTTTCATAAAAAAATACCAAATCAGTTCCAAAAATATTTATTTTCTGAGATTTAGCATAATATAGTCCCATAGTGAACATATATTTTTCTCAGAATTTTTAAAAGTCATTTACTATTTTTCATATGGCCAAATAGCCGAATATTTAGACATTTATCAAAAATTGTACTTTTGTCCAAAATTCTGAAATTAACAGAGTATACTTCCATCATATACATGTACTCCCAATAAAAATTTTATCAATTTTGGAGTTAACCACAAGAAATTATAAGCGTTACTTTTAAAATAGTCTTTTCTCATAAAATTTATAACTCTCAATCTATACATCCAAAAATCACCATTTTTGGACACAATCAATAAAACTCATCAAAATATCATTTCAAATTTTTCCAGAATTTTTGAAAATCAGAAAAATTACGAAACTGAAAATCATAACAACCCTTAAAATCCCTTAATATCCCTTACTATCCCTTACTATCCCTTACCTCAAAAGAGCAGTACTTCTGATCGGTATAAGGCTGAAAGAAACTTGCACTGATGAATAGAAACTCACAGAGTATCTATATACTCACAAAATACACTCAATAATCTAGAGAGAGAAAGAGAGAAAACTTATGTTTCTGGTGTGATTTTCAATTCTAACTTAGCCCTCTATTTATAGGAAAATTTTGGTAGGTTTGACCTGCAACCTGATGGCTTTACCTGCTACTATTCCCACCCACCACATTTGAAATATAATTCACACATTTCTTCACCAACCACAAGTGGGGCCCACCATTCTAGAATTTTCCACCAAAATGATTTATAACCTATTTCCGAATCAGCCACCTCGTTAAAATCATAACAAATCATACGTTCATTTTTAACGGTTCAAAATTTATGGACATATACTCAACTTATATATGTATAACATATCCAAAAATTACCACGATCCAACGGTCGGATTAAAAATTATAACCCCCGCAAAATATCTCAAAAACCCTGATTTTTAATACCTCCATTCCGACAAAAATACTGACAAAAACCTCAACATTAACTCCTTCATTTTTTAACCACAAAAATATTTCCCTTATTTATATCCACATAAAATAAATATTTCCTTATCATATGAATCAATAATTAATTATTCACAAATAATATTACAGAATCACATTTTGACAACCAGGCAGGCCGTTCCAGGAAAGAGGGGGCTTTCCAATAAGGATTTCTCCTTACTGCGCGCAATTAGATGACCAAACCTCTCCTTAGACAGAACTTTCTAGACATTGCCAATAATGCTATCTAATAATATTATTCAAATAATATGAATTATTGATCTGATAATAGAAAATACTGTGCAGCAACAATTATTGAACAACAATAATACAAAATTTCAGCGTAGCAATTATTAGAATCAATAAAAATAAAATATTGAACAGTAATTACTGTAACAATTATTGAGTAGTGCCTTCTTACGCAAGAATCAATAATTTCAAAAATACTATGCAATACCGTGTTGCTACTGTGC